>JANTCA010001705.1:0-32534 GCA_024741275.1 Chironex yamaguchii | reverse complement strand
CATTAGAAGCAACATTTAGGCAACTTACACATTTTGTGCAATGTAAAACATACCATCATTCAACACTTCCGAATTTGTTCACTAACCATCGTTAAGACTTGAATTGCCAAATGTGTTCGACAACGATCGCTTAAGCTCAGATTTCCTTGTTTGCATTTGAAAATTCACAAAGCATCGTTAATTTTCCTTTTTATTCCCGTCTTTTCTTCAATCTAAACATTTAAAATACCTGGAACTACCATAGTTGACAACTTCTTGAGTTGTTTCTGATTGGTTGATTGGATTTGCATTTTGGTTACAACTTACCATAAACCTTTTTCACTTATCATGTTAGGCCTTTCTAAATAGTTTTACTTTGGTTAAAATAAGAAGAACAGGCGATAAAAAATTGCGGGAGTTACACCAATTTGCGCCAACGAATGATACTGTGGAAAACGGAAAGGACAGTTAAGAAATAAAAGCTTCACATTACAAAGCACTCCAGGCTAAACAAAACTTTAACCGTGGTCTCATTAGCACCGACGTAATAATTCTTTGGCTTTCTATTCTGTGGTTCCAAATCACATAACCAGCCATACAAATAATACAAGCACCATGTAATAACCAACCTTTGCCAGATTTTCTGCAAAGAGGAATCCGGTATAAAATTTCACGTCACTCTGGGTACAGGCAATAACTGATGCTAACGTGCTGTAGGCTGCGCAATAAAGTTCTTTTCGAAGAGGTATAAGTACTGTTTCCCCGCGACTATCTTCGCTTTTAGTGGCATGGGCAAGTCTGACAAATAGAAAGGAAGTGATTCCTAACATAGTCCAGTGAGGATTGTGTATAATGTGTTATATACGAGTTTGAAAATGTATCACTGTTTACAAAAATATCCATTCGCAAATTTTTGACTGGAAGGGCCTTAATAATGTGACATCTGGAAAATTCGCGGATACATCGTCCTCTTCTCCAAAAGGGAAAAGTTACACGTTTCCTATTTAATTAGCGAATAAGGCGTCGAGAGAACTTATAAGGGACTCTACGAGTATTACACCGTCAATTTCGTTGGAGTATATTCCAAAATGAAACATAAAATTTAACCTTTGATGCCGATGTGCAAGGAATTAGGCAGTCTAGACGACAACAATAAAAAGCTGAAAAGATTTGTGATGGCTTTTACCACTTTCGATTGTTTGACCATATGAATAAAGTGGCTTCATTCTCTAAAGGTTTGCAAATAGTATTACTCAAACACAGAATCTTGTAAATAAGTGTGGACATCGTGAAGTCTGGAACGTCAGACACAGTTACCCAATTAAAGATGGAATAACGAAAAATTACGAGAATGGGTATCATGGAAAGTCAGTAACAAAACAGTAATTGAGATTAGGAAACTTAACTTGTCGCAGAATTATTTTCTTGTGCCTAACTAAACTGCCCATAAGACATTTCAGCAGTATTTTGTAGAGGATTGCCAAAAAGATTGCAATTTACGTCTAATTGTCTTCTATTTGCATGGGAATGTTGTCTACAGTCTCTTAGATATACAGAAAAACGTAAGGCAACTCTTTAATTAAAACCAAATATAAAGACCTTGCATTCTTAAAGTTAGGCGCACACGACAGCATTCTGCTTAACCAAAGGTCATTGGTGACACTTCGATTAAGCCTTTTGCTAGCGCGAGCGGTAAGTTATCTGTAAGAATTTAGAAGTTTGTGACCGAAAATTAAATATTTAACATGTTTAATAATTTCTCTTATTCGTGTAACTTTGCTTCATGTCTGTGTCGAAAGCACTTTTCTTACAACAGAGCAAATCATGCTAAAACGCCAAAACACTGCTAATTGCTTCGCTTATGACGAACACGAACAAACTAACTTTGTGACTATATGGAAGTAAAATCTCATTTGCCAAGAATGACACTTTCCTTAAGCAAAATGGTCTCCTGTGTGCCTAGCTTAATAAATAATCGATACAAATATTTTTTATATATCATTACTTTGAGTCGTCAAAGATCAACGGATTTCCGACGCGGTAAAAGAAGTGCATCTTTTCTTTTATCTCTGCTAAACCATTCTTCAAGCGATCCAAATTTTGAAATGACTGAATAAAACGAATATTACTATTTTTCTTGCGCGTTGCTATTCCGTTGCTAGGGCTTAAACTTTAAGCACAGTTAATCGTCTTTAGCACTTACTGTTACTCCAATATCGATCCGGTTTCTTTGCTCAATGTAACTTGTGGATTTTTTGTGCCTACAAATCCCATATTGGATTATACTTATTTGCTATCACCTTATTCAGTGTCAGGAGCTCTAAATTAACCATTTAGGACCAATTAACATGCAAAGGGACAGGACTGAAAGCATAAGACTTAAAACAACGCCACTTTGGGAATGAATGTTTTAATGCCAAGGCGAAAAAATTTAACCCGTTTGGGGCCGACGTAATAAGGTATTTCTCGCTCTAAGCCACCCGGGCTCCTAGTGGGCCGAATATGGGTCTTAGAGGCATTAAACGGCTTTCTGTTCCAACATTTTGGCCTACGTGGGGAGGCAGCTTACAAGGGGAGACAGCTCACATTGAAAGAGAGTTTACATGGGGAGACTTTAATGGGATTAAAGATCAATCTTCCCCTCCTTTATTACACTCATTAAACTTGAAATGTGTCACCTAACAGAGCAGCAATTTACTCATACCCTCGCATGAGAATATAATGTTAAACGAAGCACGTTTGCCACGCGTAAACAAAATGAATTAGCATAAAGTTTAAAACGAAAAGATAGAAAAAGGAGAATAAACGAAGAGAAGATATCAATGAGCGCCAACAAATGTCGATGAACAAATACAAATTTACTGTTTACGGAATAATCAATATCAACTTACTTTGTTACAGCCTGCGTTAATTCTTTTCCAGTTTGTGGATTTTTCGTATATGCCTTAACAATTTCTGAGCTTGGGGTCATGACTTCGTCCCTAGTCAGAACGGCGTACATACACTGAAGAATTTTAAAACAGCCAAGCTTTGTTATCAAGCAATTCTCAAATGCGGTCTCGGGATTCTGTCAAAGAGAAAAGCAAGTGTATAAGTTTTTTAAAAAAACGAAAGAGTTTCCTTGAGCTTTTGCCATCATTCTATTTTTACTTGAAAAGTTACCTGTTACCTATAGATCGCATTTACATGTGTAGATCTGTATATGCATGTCCCCAGCAGTTCCAGTTGGGTACCCTTCAGCACTCAGCTTTTGTACCCAAATTATTTCTCCTAATGTTTAACTTGAGCTATCTTACCTTTTCTTTTACCCAATCAAACACCTGCTTGCTTGTCACATGCACAAAGTGCCTTTGAACTTGAACTTAAAAGCTTCCAGCTTATAGCCATGCCTTGTCTCCGGGAAATGCTTCTCAACTGACTCCTATCCTCTGCCAGAACATGAATAATGGTGGTGTAGTTGTTGGACCAGTTTGACGAACCATATACGGGCCAGATTGAACAAAAGTTCTTTTTCAAGGAGTGTCCCACGTCGTTCTAGCAGCACCACAGCGCCAGCTGGTGGGCTTTGGGTTCGGCAGGCATTCTAGCCATGTGGCTGGCCTACCACAAGCATCGGAATCGAATATGTTCCTCGATAGTTGGCCGATTTGCACACTTGGCGCAAATTTGGGCATTGGGAATCTGCATTGTGAAGCTATTGATCTTAGGCTGAACATGTCAAATGTCTCGAGGGCATCTAGTCCTGTTTGGTATAAGCCTAGGTTTCGGAAGCAAATAACAGAGCCTGGTTGCGCTAGATTTGAAAAGAATGCTTTTGTTTTTAAGGGTTTGACCTTCATACTGAATTTTGCAGCTTCACAGGCAATCAATCCTGTCGAGCAAGCATTGGTATACTTGTTGTAATACTCCATCTTCCTCAGAGACCACATGTGTCAAAATCCAATTAAGAATGAAACTAAAAAGCGTCACTGACAGTATACAGCTTTGTTGAACACCAGTAATTATGGGAAAAGGGTTTGGCTTTCTTGAAGCAAGTCGAAACGTATGAGGTGGCATCCTCGTATAGGTCTGTTATGATTTTCACAATATTTTCCGGGATACCATACTTGCGAAGAAGGAGCCACGATCTACGATGCATGCTGTCAAATGAAGCGACAAAATCAATGAAACATGTCACCATTGGTTTTCCATCGAGCACGCGTCATTCAATACACATTCCGGGGGATTTTCGGACTTTCACACTTTTCACTGCTTGTTTTGACTTCTAATGTAAGCGGGGTGTTGATTATTAGATGAGAATCTCTTGGATAATCCTGTTCCAGCATAGTCCAGTTTGAGAAGGACCAGGTTGGTCCAGAAAGTCTTAAAGTATTCTTTCTAGCAATTATTGATAGCTTCTGGCGAGGATAGCTTTTGCATCAGTGATGCTCGAAGGGAGAGCTGAACTGCGATCACCATACAGTTGATTCAAGGTGGTGTACAATTTTTGAATATTTCCATAATCAGCAGCACTTTGCATAGCCTTAGCTCGGGTTCTGCGAGTTTTGCCACAGCATAGATGTTGGTTTTCTTGTCGCAGCCCACCATTTTTGAGATGGAGCTGTTTGTGGCTGGCCACAAGGTTGTGGTCAGACAGGCCATCGGTGTTCCTGTATACCCGGACATCCCCAACCATAGACTGAAGACGTTTGGACACTAATAAGTGGTATACCCACTGCAAACTGCTACGGCCGAAATTTTGACATTCCAGGAACTCAAGGTCGCCGGGGCAGGAATCTACTGAGACGCAAAGGGCACTTAGCAACGGACAAGTTACGGCCGGGCAGCTGGTTGAGTTGATGCTACCAGAACATCCCTGCAAGACCTGTCCATTTTGGTTGAACCCATATGGCATAGCTCTTGCAGATCTTGCGCTAAGGCATTTCCCGCTTTTCAGGGCGAGGACCCAAACCAACAACCCTCCCGCCAATCCCATAGGCTATTGACACTATGTTCTCAACGAGAGTGGAACCTTTACAAAAATTTTAATCTAAATACTGCCCACCTACTCCTTTACAGATCTCATACTGTTTTTCATCAAAATGATATGCCATTAATAAAACTGATTAATTGGGATGAAATTCAATTCTACTGTATTCTTGGATACAACCGATGTTTCTGGATCTGAAGAAGATCGTCCAATTTGTAATCTCAAATACTGTGTAACTTCCAGAAGATAAACGTTAGTAAAATTTTATGAAATTTGTAGTTATACCTTGATCACTTTGATCTCTATTTTGTCCATAATTTCCTTTACCACTTCGACGAAAAATGCTCTCTTGTTCGCTATGGTTGTATGGTGGAGGATTGGGAGACAGATTCTCTCCATTGCTCCTTTCCGTATGGTGGTTGTATATTGCTCATCGTTCATTGAGACATCGTAACTCAGTCGTAGAAATTCTCGAACTCTGTCTGGTTTTAGCCTAAAAATCACAAAAAGGGGAGCTAGAGGTCATTAGGAATTGACTGTAAAAAAGTCACGCAGTTACAAAACTACAACTAACTAACAATAACTTACTTCTTCGTAACAGCAGAAATGAATGGACTCATTTTGCTCTCGTAAATTTCATCTGTCTCACGCACAATGACCGGCAAAAGAATCTCCAGGATTATTGTAGCTTCTGACATTAGCAAAGTATGCAGCAGCTGCAAACAAAGAAAGCGTACAAAGAATATAAGAAAGGGCAAGCAAGTGCGTACATCTTGAAGATTCATCGCTTCGCAGTCTCAAAACCGGTTGAACAGTTGAAACGAAGCATTCAATGGGCTTTAATTCATAGTCTTAATCACACTACCCCTAGCCGGCATGTTTAGGTCCTCAACGGGACTATCAAAAGAGCGTGACAGCAAAGTATAAAAAATTACAATGAAATGAATGAGTCAGATGTGCAATAGGCTGCGCAGATATGTCGTTGTGAGAGCGACGAGTGATACAAGTGCCTACATCAATAACCAGTTATATGTACATTTGTAGTTCGGATTCCGATCAGGAAGAGGAAATGGCCACTAATGTTACTGCTTACAACAAAGACAAGATATGTACATTGTTAGTTCGGTTTCCTGTTAGGACGAGGAAATGATGTTGGCAGCAGGTTGTCTGGCTACAGTGAAGCACTTAGAACATTTAGGTACAGTACAGTAGTACCTTCCAGGCCTCGAGGTGATGTTTTGCCCTTGGAAGGGGAAGTAAATTCAATACTCATATTGAAAGTAACACGGTTTTTTGTGAAAGACGGAGGCAATGCTACAGTTACGTGGAATCTGATTGCCTGCGGTAAAGAAGTCACCAGAAAATGAAAGTCACTTACAAGAGACATATCGTCACTTCATCATTTAACAATTCTTCCTGTTGCAAAGCAGATACTTCACCACGTTGTTGAGTACCAACGTCAAACTTCGTGATACACACTTCATAACTATAATACATCCATACATTGCTTTACCTTGTCAAGGCAGTCCATGTATTCACTGTGCTTTCGGCTTGAAGGAACAAGCTCATCAGATGAAAGTGGGAAGCTGAAAACTATTAGCTTGTCGAGGTTTTCTCTGGAAAGAAAATATTGGTGTAACTATCGATGTTAAATCGGTTATGTCTGCATCTGAACGCGAAAACAAAACATGACACTACTATACCTTACATGTATACTATTTCATAAGAAAGTAGTACTCAGCTACTTAAGAAGTTACGAAAGTTCAATACTGAGTTTTTTCATTCTAAGAAAGTTAGTAACTTTAATGCTTCGTCGACAAGATAAACACATTTTTAGTGTTGTACGAAAAGAGGAATGACATCCACCATAACCTATACCTGACCTGCTGCTCCAATTGGCCTTATCACAGAGTAATAATCACTTTAACATCAAGTACGTGTGAGTTTTATGTTCAGACTTTGTAACGTTGTGCTACCTGAGACTGTTATAAGTGTGCCGTCAAAACTGTTGCAAGAAAGGTTGACTTTCAGAATTGATTGATTCAAAATTTGGTTTTTTTGTCGAGAACGGCGAGACAAGTTGATAATTTAAGAAAGTTTCTAGAAAATATGAGCACTGAATTACAGATATTACTAATAAGGTTTGAGTGCTGGGACCAAATTAAACTGAGCTAAGGATTGTAATTCTTATGCGGTCACTATAAATGCCTCTGTATGGCAGTCGTGAGTTGTTTAAACGCGGCGGTGTTGCTAAGTGAGGTTGTCAAGGCGAACCAAATAGGTCTATACCATACTTAGTAAGATCGCAATTTGAAGTGCCTTCCGTCGTGCTAGGACTTGAAATTATTCGAATTTCAACAGTGACTCACAAAAAGGTAAGGCAATATGATAAAACATTTGTTCTTAGCTGCCAAAGCTAGTTGACCAGATATGAAAATCGTTTCCACGATTCGATGCTCAGATTGATAGATCGATAATCAGGTTTGCAACAGCACATCCTTTTATTCTTTAAGCCATCTTAAATGAAGGAGTTGTATGCCATAAAGGACAAGGAAATTCGAAAATCGATTTAAATACACATGCTTCAGAATTAGCCTTCTGTAAAATACAAAGATCACAGCTAATACCTCGCTGCATTTCGTGTCAATTCTTGAGGCAATTACAGTTACACAACCTAGCCAGTGTTTATTCTTTTGCACTTGCTAGCGGTTTAAGGGAAGTGAACTCAAAAAGGAAACGATGACACTGAGGATGGCATTAATTTCGCTACATCTAACGCCGAAACAGGTCAACATTACTAGTACCAATCTAAAGTCACGGTTACAACTAGAAAGACCCTAAAGTGCCCCACACGACTTTGCATGAGACATGTTTGTTATCCAGCTAGTTTCAATGAAGACATAGCATCACGCGGTACTGCTTTTCAGATAAAGGCATTTACATCTTGCTTGGTTAATGGTAGTTTCAATTACCAATGACGTGATCAGTCAATTTTACTACGGAACGAGTTTGGCCTCTTTTTAATCCATGTACTCTTCCAATTTAATTCCTTTGTCTTTTATGAGCTTTGATTGGCCAATAAAATACTCGTTTTCTAAAGTTGCTTTTTAACATGAAACTGGTTTAAATTTCCTGAGACTGACCCTCTGCAGCTTTTATTCACTTTAAGTGCGTCGTCTTATAAAAGCTCTGCGTCAGTGCGGGACAATCAACGTCTATTCCGTAACTATTCTCAAATAAATATAAGTGGTAACTCGAAGGGCAGAACGTGCAAATGCGAAAAAACTTGCTTACTTGATCTGTTGATTCTGATTCTCGGATGAATACTTTAAAACGATTGGTAAAAGTTCCAAAATGTGACTCTGTAAGAAGAGAAACAAGTGGTAACATTTTTCAATCATTGGCAGTCCGAAGAATACTCACTAAAGCCCGAAATTGCTGAATTACAATGTAAAAAAACAATAAATAATGTAACATACAGTACTATGCCTGCTTATGGACTTGCGAAACAACGCCTTGATTTTCCAGTGTTAAAAAAAGGACTAATACAGAACTTGAAATTCGAACACAAAACATCCGCATTGCTAAGGAAACTTAATACGGTTAACTTAATTCTTGGCCGGTGACGACTATATTCTACTAAACAACAACAACAAAACTGTAGACTTTCACCTTCAGGAGATTTAATGCTGCAAAATGCTTAAAAAAATCATCGGTTATTTACACGGAAGTAGGTGTTTGCAGTATATAACACCTTATTTATGATAAATTAGTGTACAAACTACAAACTTAGGTGTTCATTATAAAAGGATATTTATCCGAACTTGAATCTTTCAGTTAACTCGTTTAACCTTTCAACAGATGCTTCTCCTGTCATCAGGCCGTGTTTCTTAATTATCCTCATTAAAGCTTAAAAAAGAGGCTGATGAGATTGTTTTAGCTCAATATATATTCAGTTTTCATAAAGGCTAGTCTAAAAAACAATAGCCTGTTGATTGCCATTTAGTTATGACCGACTCAAGCTTTGACGCTTCGATATTCAAGCCTTTTCACACCTTGAAATTAATGATTTTACCAAATATACGAGCACTTGCCAACTCGCAAAAAATATGGAACAAGAAGAATGCAGGAACAGGTACATACCTTAAATGTTATTCCAATACTCTGATCATGTAGCAGTGATAGACAAGCTGCTAATGCTTTCTTCCCAGTTTCATCTTCAATAACATACTAGCATAAATTAAAAATGAATAAAACCCTTCAAATGGTATAAGTTTGCACAAAAAAGCATCAACAACCACTATATGTCTAACAACAATTTATTTACATCGTCTTACTAAGTGCCTTTTCCATGCCACCACCCCATACCTCTGTTCTACATCCTTAGCCAACGTGATGACCGTACCTTTGTAGAGAATAGAAATTAGCCGTAATCGAAAGGAAGTAACTTTCAAATTAAAAAAAATGCCAACAACGGTATTCTTTTGTGGCAAACTAGTCATCCAAACCATGGCGTGAGAAATGATAACCTAAGTTCCAGTTGACAGTCAAAACAAAAAGTACATTCATGGTATGACACGTACTTTACCGTCAATAGTTATCATGCTTTTGAAGATGTTTACAAGTCCTTCCTTTAATTCTGCTGGGGAATGCGGCATCCACCAGTCCGCGAAGCTGCTCCACTTACCAAGTATTGTTTGAAGTAGAGAACTAATAGGCAAAGAAAGGAAGACCAAAGAAACTAAAAGTGCCATAACGAATTTGAAAGTCAGGTTTGAACCACAATAAAACTTAAAACCAAAGGTTGAGGCAGCCAGTGGACTGTTTTATATAAAAACATCGTTACGACAATGTGTCAATATAGGTTCTGCGAATAATGTTGCCTGTTTAAAGCTTTAGGCACCAGTGCCGTGTCCACATTAATAAGTGAAATGTACAACAAGAAACGTGACTAATGCAAGTCACTATCTATTCTAGAACATCTAGGATCTTTGAATCCTACATTCTGCAATAATCTGTACAAGTAGTCATTAAAAGGACCTTGTAACCCCACCTCGAAACTACTTAACATTTCACGTCCTTTGAAATTTACAGTAATAACTAAAAATAATTAATTGGAGTAACTGCAGTGCAAATACTAAACTCGTGGCAATTAATTATGAGGAAAACATCCTTCGCATGACTGTGTCACGCATTTCCAAACGACACATAATTATAACCTCACTCTTTAGCGGCCTCTACGCAAATCTCCACGATTCTTCTAAGAGTGATTAAAAAAGAGTGTCGGTCTAAGAACAATCACCTTGCAAGAGTGTCACACTTCGATGATTGGCTTCTTCTCTGAACAAACATTAGAAAAGTTTGGAGTATATTACTCAGGAGATACGGGTCCTTCATTCCCATGTCTATCACGTTTACAAATTCCCTCTTTTGTTGTAACAAGTGTTCATTGACAATAGGATGAAACAAGTGATATAAGATAACACCTTTTGGAGACACTATATTAGAACCTTGAAAGAGAAAAAAAACACAAGAAAATACTCAGCACAGTAAATAACAATAGCTGTAAGTCAACTAAAAGATCAAAGAAAATATATAGAATGGAGGAATGATGAAAGCAAAGTCGTCCGAATGCAAACAACAGTGAAGAAGCCGTTTCAAGTCTGCAAACGGCACATTGCATTGGCAATACTTACACAGGAACATCATTCTCACACATGCGCCTTAGTAAGCTTTCTTGACGGGAGATTTTTTGGAATTCCTATTTTGTGAGCCAGGCACACTACAATTCTTGCAAAATGAGCGACAATAATTGCCGCTTGCTACTTTGGTTAACTCTAGAACCAATAGAAGCCAAACAAAACACATTAAATAAACAGCGCATGCGCTCACGAGTATACTTCTTGTGTTAAACGCGATTTATAGTCTTGCTATATAACAATACAGCAACGTTAATAGAGCCAAGTTATTACATTTAAAGTGTTTATAGTTTGATGGCTGGATGGTGATGCAGCATCTGTGTACTCCTACTGTGATCCAACAATGTTTCAAACAGGTCGTTTCTAGTTTACACAACTTAGGTAGAAAGAAGCTGTACTATTTAGGTTAACGTTGCGATCCTTTAAACATAAAATCACTCAAGCCACGTCTATATTGCAGATCTGGGAATTTAATCAGATATCTACGTAGAAAAAAAAATACAACTAGAATTATAATGATTATATTCGATCTTTTGAGTGACAAAATGTTCAAGGCAGTACACATAGTACTCTATCAGCAATTCACATATAAAAACTGTTTAAAATGGATTTTTTTAACACCTATCGATAAAAGATGAAAAAAATCACTATACCAGGAACGGTGGAAGAAGTCTGTATGTATTTAAAAGCTAACTTACTGGTTCAGAATGACAGGGTACATGTTTAGCGATTCTATTTTGGCGCCGTGAAATTGAGACACGATAAAAATACCGATAACTTTGAATTATGACATTCAAAAGATGATTTTTTGTTGCTCAATTTCTATTTCACTTCCTGTTGTTGTGCTTTTGACTTGCCTAATATGCTTCCTCTCTGCTATTTAACTCCTTACCTACGTAGCTTTCATTCGCCATTTTGTTTTGCTGGACAGCTTTGCGAAATAAGTTAAAATTCTTAAGTACAGAAAAATTGGCGTCAATTGATGAAAAATTGTTTACAGAAATAATTTTACTGTAAACAGACATAAACCTGTGGAAAATGTGATATTTGGTGTGACGGATAAATTACATCATACAGCAAAAAGGAAAACCCCAATTTTGCTGGATGAGTCTGCAACATGCTGTACAGCAAGATTATAAATCGCGCTTTAAAAGGGGACATAAAACGTTGTATTTGGGACAGAAGCAAAGTCGTTAAAAAGGCGCATACAGAATCAAATTGGCCCACACATTCGGGAATAAGCGGTAATGATCTGAGAAATGTTTGCAACATAATTCACATGGTCTACCATGATTGATGGTTTTCGAAAGTTAGATCAACAAATTTGATTTTTCTTCTGAAGCCTGTAGTATATGCAAGGGTTCTGTAGAGTCTCATTAAAAAATGATTAAAACCGGTTGTTCTAGCTGACATTTCATCTCTCTTCACTTCTACTCTCCTCTTAAGGTGCATGCTATTCTCTAATAAACGCGTCTCGTTCTTTCTTAAAGTAAAATAACACCTGGGTCTGAGTTTGAATTTCAAGCAAAAGCATTATCTGTATCTATTTCTTTTAAGGTACAGAAGCTGGTTATATATTCGCGTTCTAGCATACAAAAACGAGTCCAAACCTAGTGCAAAGATTTGCGGGTTTTCAATGGACCATTAAATATATGAATTTCGGAATAAATCGATTTACATAAGCCGTCACAGTATGTAATGATCTTTACGATCAACATGGAAGTTTAAAACCAAAAATTGTCACATAGATTTAGATCACATGCTGATGTAATGAAGTCAATCATTGGTCAAACGGTTCTCCCATTACCTACACAATTTCTGACTCAACATGTTCTCAACAAGGAAGCCCCACAAAATCATACTTCCACGTCAAAAAAAACCTCCTGTACCCATCACTCCCTGACTCATGATTTGAGGAATACGTCCATCCACCTATGTGACCACAATTCAGATTAAAGTTGTCTTAAAGCTAACGGCGGTCAACAATGCAAGTCATGTGTCTCCTTCCAAATTTCATTATGTAAGCTAAGAATACGTTATGGATATATTCACCCAGATCTAAAGGAACACTGAACACCGTTAGCAATAGCAAACAACATAGCTACAACTACCTTCATCAGACTTCACTGGGCTTTTATCATAAAGCAACGGGGCAATCTTGCTTTCCTAGTAATGAAAGCGAGAAGAATAAAATATAGAACATTTATGAAAATCACGGCCTCCATGTCGTGAAGGTACAAAAAGCGACAATGACATGTAACTCCTTAAATAAAAGTACTAGGCCTAAATAAACTACTTCACATATAGCAAACGCTAACAAAAACATTTCGTTTGTCTCTGAGAAGTGCTTAAGTTAGCCAGCAAACTTTTGTGTCCGAATGGCAAATCTGTTTGGGTACAGGCTTTCCAGACTGCGAATTACAAACTCGATTCGTCAGCTCCCTCGTAATAAACTACTGCAGACACGCTGCCGCTTTAAATAAATATGGTTACATGAACATTCGGGCAACACCTGCTGCTTTGCAGGGTGTGCCTTTTTACGGGTTGACACAGTATCCCTAGGGCAACAGCAGGTCATTAAACGTTCTCAAGGCATGACATTGCGGTATCAAAATGCAAAACACAATATATGGATCTGAATATAGTGGCAAGAAAAGGATAAAAAACAGAAGAACGAGAATATGTAATTCTTTAGAATTATCTTTGTTAACTTCTTTTTAAGTTAAATCGATCAAATTTGAATAATTCACCGATAAACATGTCAAGTCCAGAAATGGCCAACCTGTTATCATGAACAGCCACCCAGCTTAACAAACAGGTATTCAAAAAAATGTTCAGAGTAATCGAGCTAATTGAGATTACAAGCAAAATTACTGAAAGTATTAAGTACCTGTGTGCTGATCTGAAGGAAGAAACTCAGCATTCTGTCAGCGAGTCTCTTTTGTATTGGTTTAATTCCGCTGTCATCCCCGCCACTGAAAGACAGGAGTCCATTCACAATGCTAGCTATAATGTTTGTGGAGAGCTTTTGAATTTCCTGAAAGTGACAATCCAACACAGTTCATCCCAACGTTTATTATTTTCAAATAAATTCAGACGTAAAAATCGGAAAAACATCTACCAAAAGCGGACATACCCGCCCAAATTTCCTGTATAGAAGTAAATATGTACTGATTTTCTTAAAACCAACGTTTTGGGTAATCCAACCATCCCATCACCAAATAACTGATTACTGTTGTCCAACAAATCTCTAAGGACCAGAGTTGAGACTCGCTACTATAAACGATTTACACCTGCATAAGAAACCCATTACAAAGGACATAATTGGGAGTTCTTGGTTCTATCTATGTCCTTTTAATATATTCGAATTCTAATTGGCTCTTCATACCATGATCCTTTTTCCCCTTCAACACACACTTTCGCTCAATCGACTGTCGAGTGACGAGGCTATTGTAAAGGGGGTTAATTACGTTGCTTTTGTATTTACCAAAAGTAAAGCCATAAAAAAAGAATAAAAACATTTTCAACACAGATATTGCTGCCTCATAAGGTAACCCGACTATGCATTTTCTATTGGAAAAATGTATGACAGGCTTATATATGACAGACCTTAGTAAGATTGTAAGTCATTATATGACAGCCATGACATCAAAACGTCTCCGTATTGACAACAATGTCAAATAAACAGGTAACTTGCTTTGGCAGTGACTAAGTGATTTGTCTGCAAGCTTACAAGTATAAACCTACTATAAACTGACCAAAAGCTAACGTGGACGTTAAGAAAAGTGTAATAACTACCCTTTCCTGTTAAACCTTGTTAACTAGACATACCGTTCAATCGGCACTCAGTTAAGTCGACAAAACCACCTTAGATGATGGGTGATTATGTCGCAATCCTAAGAAAACATCGTTTGCATATTGGCTTAATTGAAGACGGAGATCAAGTACAGGATTAAAAATACAAATCACTGTATAACTGATGATTTTCTGCATCACTCTACACGCTCTTTTAAAAGACTTTTTGCCTCATGCTACAAAATTTACATGAAATTATACCGATAGAAATAAAAAACCCATTTTTAGTCACGAAACCAAGTAAGCATTGACTGGGCATGCCTTTTTGGATACTAATCCTTTTATATCACATCATAAAGCCTGTGCCCATTCATATAATTCGACCTCTAACTTCACATCCTTTTCAGTTCCTTGCGATGTCGAGTTTGATGTTTTATGTAGTAGGTAGAATGTGACAAACTTACGTAAGATTTAAGCATGCGTCTGAGAAGTTTCGCATCATTCAGCAGCTGATACCCATTCACCAGTTGCATCAACTTTCCGCACCTTTCGGCAGCAGATTGATTGTCAGCAAAATCAACGGGCAATTGACCAATCAAGTCATACCTGGGATAGAATAAATTTTGACCAATCAAATAAATATTGCGAGCCAAAACGCAAACAAACTTTGATCTTAACAAGTGAAAGAATCGTGAGATGAAGAATAGTGTTTCATGTAACCAAGAATAATTTTGCTGTTCAAGAGTACTCGACGAATCATAAGCAAAGAGGGAATTATCTTAGAAGAAAAACAGTCAACAAGATATAAAAATGACTATTTAAATTTGACAATAAATTATTCACAATAGTGTATTGGTTTCGGGGTATTACAGAAAACTAAAAGGTATACCTCTCAAGACGGAAACTACTTTGGGAAGACAACTTTGCGTTTGAATTGAGCAAATAACCAATCTACTGACTTAAAACGAAACTATATTTACTGACATACCTTTCTTGGTAAACAAAAGTGGACAAAACTTCAATAAATTCTTTTTGGCATTCATCGGGAAGATACTTTGCCAAGCTCTCTGTCAGCTGCAGCATCTATATTTTTAAAAATTTCTCCCATTTTAAAATTCCTTAGTTCCACATCACAGAGCAACGAAAAACCGACTGCCGAAAAACAATTTCGGAATAATTACGGGAATACTAGATTAAGAAGTAACATCAATAATTAGGTCAATCAATTTCTAAGGGTATATCTCATTCGTGATTGCTACCATGTGAATATTATAGAGCTATTGCATTTGATGTTTAGCATGGGAGCATGGGGCACACAAAATATGATACTCACGGCACAAAAAGATGGAGTCCTGACTTCATAGATAAAACAACATACATCACTAACCAAATGATCACGTCTGAATATGCTTTGCAAAGGAAAAAATCTTGTACATGCTAGCGTGGATAAACGAATGCAGTCCGAATGGAATTCTTGGCCCCATCATAACAAGTCAAAAACGATGTAACATACTATATGGGACATATGTCTCACAGAACAATAAATATTTAAGTAATATGATACAACTACGATTAGCTTTTAATTGTAAAAACACTAGTCTACAATACCTGTTGTGGAAGCTTTGCTAGAACAACGATATCCCCAATGTTAAAGCCAACGGACTCAGGATGCATCAAAACGCGGCTAATTGCAGTGAACAAATCTTTATTAAAGATTCCTTGAATTTTTGAATCAGCCTAAAAGAGAGTAGTAAATTTTATGTATCTGGACAAAATACTACGATCAACTAAATATTTCACACTTCACATTTGCTACATGGTTAGGGATCTATTCCCACATTTGCTGTATGGGTATGCACATATTGTAACCAAGAACTCCATGCTCTGGTGGTTTGGTCCATGAATTGTATGGTAAAAGACCTTGAACTATCATGTTCTAACAGTACAATGCAACAGTGATGCAGGCATTCCGTTATGGCTCCTAAAGATGCATACATTGGCTTTTGTTAACGTTGGTGAACGCTCTAAACCAAGTATTCCCACTCGCTAAATTTCATATGAATATTTCACTCCCAATGCACAATCCCAGAGTAAAAGCCAACTATCATCCTGATTCTTATAGTTATTAACAAAAACCTACAAACAGGAATATATCTTTCCTATTACTATTAGTGCTGTTAAGAACTTCTTTTAGAGTAATCTACGTCAGACTTGCAATTATCAAACGAGTTGGGATTTGTGAGCCACAATTCCTTTGCATAGCTAAAACCTTCTCCTGTATATATCACGAACCCAAAATAACTCCGGAAAACCTACAATACCTTTATTCTCTCTCTGCCACTGATGCTTGGGTTAAGGGGATGAACGTCTCCTCAGTACATCTGTACTCTGGTACATGGGTCTGTTGTAAGTCTTCAGCGTTGCCTCTAAGCATCGACTGATTTGGATTTGCACAAACAACACCCTAAACGTATAATGGGTGGCCGAGACCAAACAAAATGTGTGGATTACGGTTATTGCAGTCTTTCTGCACTTCATTGGTTCTTTTTGAGCCAATAACAAAACTATGTCAATTATTTTGCCCGACAAGTTAATCGCACCCAGGTTCTGACACATCTTTTCCGTATGACGAAGCTGTATGACGAAGAAATACAGCTACCCTGAGAAGTTAATTGGACCCCACGTGGTTGGCGTCAGGGACAGATACTACAGACACATCTTTTCAGAAATTTCACAAGCACAAATGTTGTCCTTAGTTCCGTAACCCGACCAGCCAGACGAAAACTTTGATTAGTAAAGCTACAAAATGGAAGCAATACTTGCAGTTTTCGAATAGCAAGCTTAAATAACTTAAGTGGCCTGTAAGTATTCAACCACAGCGGCAAAGCACATCTAACTTAGTGCAAGGTTTCTATCGTATAAAGAATAAAAATTGCAATTATTTGTGTGTTCCTGGTGTTTACAAAATGGCAAAAAACACTGCAATAAAACGTATTATGTAACAGAATGACTGAAGAAGAAATGGCACCTCAAGGAAGATGAGGTAGGACTGAATGAACACAAAATGTCATCCAATGTTCTGGTGGGATTCAAAATATGCGCAACAACACCAGAAAAAGAATGTCTGCGACTCATCTCAGGGCTTAGGGCTTTGGCCTTTGTTGGATAGAAGTAAACTTCAACAGCATCTCATTGCTCTCAATAGACTGTTTTGCTTTTGATGACAATTAAGAAATAAAATATGCGTTTGCTTAACTTTAGTCTAAAATGGCATTGCCAAGCTTTTACCCAGTCTATGATTTTTTGTACCTTTGCGGCTTTTAGACATCCTCTTGTCAGCATTGCTACTAAGCAGTCAAACATCCTCACGACAGCTGTGCACTTTAATCTTGTAAAGATAATAAGAAACGTCGATATTGGAGGTGGCATTAAATGCTTCCCATCAACAGATATATCTAATAGTCAGATCAAACTGTTGCTATGCTACTCAATAAATTTCTGGCTGCGACAATAACTGCTTTTAAGTAGCCGCATAAAGTAAAAGTATTATAAAAGTAAAAACTTATATACAGTAAATGGTTGCAACAAAACAGTCGCAGCACACAAAAAAAAGTTTATAGCCCTGTCCGTGATAAAATGGGCCCATTCTACGCAAGTCCCACTACAGAGTTGCCGAGATTACAATTATTAACCATTATTACCAACCCAATATTAAAATATGGTATCAGTTCAACCTCTTGATCTTAACCCAGACCTATGCACTTCATTGGTATGATGATCAACGACTCTCGTCGTTCCGGGTTTTTATCTTTAAGTCCTATCGGTCTCAGTTTTCAAGCAACATCTTCCTTCCATTTGATTGCGTGTATCCCAAGTCTCCGAACGTTTATCCCTTTTCCAATAGGGTAGTGTAGTCAGAGCTTTTTTTTTGAACCAGCTACAAATTAGAAGCCATCATTGAGAGTAACATTACGCGAAACAAATAAGATAAACGGTGTTAGGCTACGCTTCACCCTGTCCCCGTATCTATACAACGATATCGTTGGGTAATTTGTGGGATTTGTAGACGTGTAGAGATCAACGAAGAAATATTGCACAACTTCAAGATTGATGGAAAACGTAGTAAAACATCGAGATTGGTAGATTAAGATTGTACAACCATGAGATTAGGGATAAAATATTGTGCAACCTCATCATTGGTAAAGAAACATTGTTCAGCCCTAAGTCTGGTAGTCAAGAACTGTATAAAGACGAGAAAGGCTGATAAACATTTTATAAACTCAAGATCAGGGGACAAACATTGTACAACGTCAACATTGGCGGAAAAACACTGTACAACTTCGAGATAGGCGGAGAGACAATGGACAACCTCTAATTGGCTTCTCAACGGTATATAATCCGCTAACGAAAAAATCTAATAAAGGCTGAGCTACATCATGTGGTAAAAGAGCTAACAGATGAAAGCGAGCGAAGAGTCCCTCTCCTGACAGTTTGAAAAACACAGTGTGATAATGACTGAAGGACAGTGGATCGATAACATGAATGAGCTCGTATACATCTCAGGGCCATATATCGACGGCAGCAAAGCAGAGAGCAGAAGAAGGCTAGGAACAGTGTGGGAGGAGGAAGTAAATGCCAGTGTAGCCTTCAAAGAGAGGCTTCATAGCGCCCTGGTCTTTTCCTCCGCAGCGTACGTGTGTGAGCAGTGGGCAAGCCCACATTTAACCATGGGCCCTGGAAAAGTTCTAAAATTAGGGGCTCCGTGAGATTTTCAGAGAAATGGTTTTGAAAATGTAACATTGTAAAATTTGCGTCGGTATTATTAAGTAGTCATAGAGATAACAATAATTCTTTTTAAGTTATAAAACATCCATATAAACTTGTGACCTTTCCTCGTAGGGCCTAAACGCTAAGTAATCCATTAAACAATGATTATTTTCATTAATTTTATGAAGTACAATGTGATTGCTTTTATGCAAGTAAAGGCAAAACAAGATTCCTTCTAATCTCTGAGCCCTTGAACCTCGAGCCTACGAGGTTTATACTTCGCTCCTTCATAGTATATACATTCACCGAACGTTCGAAATTTTCAATTTAAAATTTCTTGGTGATTAAAAGAGAGTACATCAGTGAAGCTGCAAATTAAAGCAGTTTCGCCAATGAACTCAATAAATATTCACCTAAGGTAACTACTTTGGGTACTTAAATTAATAGGGAGAGACGCTAGTGATTTTGAGAATGGTTGCAATGTTGTGAATAGACGACAGTGAACCAAATGCTACTAGAAAATTTGAAGCCCAACAAACATCACCGAAAAACATAAATAATACCAGTACTTATGAGTCTTAACTTATACCAAACATATGTGTTTTGGCATTTAGTTAATAGAGTGAGAAGCGAGTGATGTTGAGAATGATGGCAATGTTGTGAATAGACGACAGTGAACCAAATGCTACTAGAAAATTTGAAGCCCAGCAAACATCACTGGAAAATATAGATAATACCAGTACTAATGAGTCTTAACTTATGCCAAACAAATGTGTTTTGGCACTTAGTTAATAGAGTGAGAAGCGAGTGATGTTGAGAATGATGGCAATGTTGTGATTAGACGACAGTGAACCAAGTGTTACTAGAGAATTTGAAGCCCGACAAATATCACCGAAAAATATAGATAATACCAATACTAATAAGTCTGATAGCGAAGAACCCGTGAATGATGAGGACAAGAATGATGAGTATCACCACAACAAAGAAAAAGAAGCTTCTCTAACAATAATCCTAGCTGAACAGTAATAAATACAAAAATATACCCACCGTTCATACTAGTGTTAAATTACTACACACATGGAAGGAATAAATAATTAAACAAACGCAGTAATTCTTCACAGATTTTCCACACTTATCGAAAGTCCACAGTGGTATATAAAGCTCTGTTATATTTGAGGAAAGACGGTTAATAAAGTTAACGGAGAAATAATCTTACACATCGTTTTCAATACCTGTTGAACCGTTCCTCTTCCGCTGGTGAAAATGGTTCACGTACGACTACTTTCCTATAAGAAATATCGAAAGTTGCCGACACCTTATCCAGATCATTCAGTGCAATATGCGTGATAAAGTATTCCATTGCCACAAAAAGGTTGCTTTCTTCCGCTAAAAAATAAAAACGAATGACGATAGTGTTAAATCATCTATAAACCACTGAATCTTTTATCGAAGCCAATAGAATTTAAATATTTAAATATACTTAAGTATATTTATCAGCCAGGAACGGTTTATATTCAAAATAAGTCACTACGAAATTTAAGTTCATAACTGCATGGACAGGCTAACTTGATTTTTAAAAGGATCCTTGGACATGCAGGGAAAATTCTCAGAGACTGAGGGGAAGAGTTGTTGCGCGTTTTACTGCAAAGTACGAGTCTAAGTCAAAGACCATGAAAACATGGGTCAATGCAAGAACACTGTGAGCGCTAAAACAGAAGTCGCAGAATAGACACTTCCGTATAGTGGGGAACCTAAAAACACGATGACGTCACTTACTGACAATAACGTTCTTCTTCAACAATAGGCAGCTTAGTCTCCCCTCGTATCAACTCTAAGGGGGTTTTAACAACATAGCCAAATGATAGTGATGGATTGTCTCAAATTGGAAAGTACTAAAAACTCACTTTTGTAAGAAAAATACCTTCATCCACAAATATATGGTTAGTATACATAAAATATTCTCCAGTAATTTGAAAACATTCAAGCTACTCAAAGCTCAGCAAAAGAGAAAATTCTTTAAGCGCTTTCAAACATTTGTTCTCGTACGGTTATAACTGGTGTTGCAAAAACAACATCAGTTGGGATAAAGGATGAGTGATGACTATCGATTCGTCTGCGGGAGCCCTACAAAATCAAAACTGAATCCTGGTAGCCCCATACTAAGTCGTAGTTGACAACGTACAAAACATTAATATCCACCTTGTTTGAAAACTATCCGTAGCTTTAATCAAAACGTTTCGTATTGGCACAAAACGTAAAAATAGTTTCATGTAACAAAGGCATCTATTAAGTTATTCGCCTAACAGTGTATATTTTCTCCTCGTTTCCTCTCAGAAAAAAACGTTCTTTCGATATTATTGGCCAAAGTCTTTTCGTATTTTACATTATAAATTCAGCATTGTTGTCCGAAACCGTTTTCAGTCAAATACGTGCGATCACTGTCAGACTAAATAACATTATTAGGTAAACTTGTAGTAATTGATGCTGAGATAGATTTTGTTCCGTATTTACAATCAAAATACTTACACCCAGCTATTAAAACTTAGCATTAATTAATGAGTTCTGTAACAGTCCAAACACTGTTTAGATGCCGTGGCTCCAACATGAAGTTTATCTAATGACTGCAATTAAGACAAGCTATGGCTTACATATCTTGGATTAAACCGACCTTGTTTATGAATGCCAGTCCGAAGTTTGCTAAGAAAATTTCATTTGGAGTTGAAATTAAATGTGTCTATAACGTAGTAAGAAAGCGTTCATTATGGATGCTTTGCACACTGATACCATTTTACCACTAGCTATACAAAAATAGACTCACGCAAGGCTTTCCTGTAAGAGACTGGGGGTAGGATTCTCGCTTCTATTGTTGATCGGAAACACACCAGAAATTCCAAGTCTCATGCTAAGTGCCATCATTCTCATGGAGGCAGAAAATGTACTGAAGAAAACTAAAGACAAACCTCCTCCAGATGCGATTTCTTTCAGATTTGAAAATTACATATCGCACGTGCAGGGCAAACTATAAGTCCTTCGGGAGCAAGCTATCGCGCGCTCGTTGCGGGACAAAAAAGTGGTTACGTAAATCTTGGATTTATGGTGAATAAGTCGTATCAAAACTTCTTTGGTGTCGGATAAAAAGTGAATAAATACAATATATTTGTTGTGTAACTTCACGAATAAGAAAAATTTTAGATTTATGAGTCGGCTTTAACTTCATTCTACAACTAAAAAATTAAAGTATGATTATCACCACCGTCGAACCCGGGTCTCACGACTGCATATCTGACGTCTTTCCTACTGAGCTAAACAACTCAATAAAAAGCCGAAAGACTATAAGTCATTCAAACCCGATCGTCTGCCCCTGTTATTGGGTGTATGTATATTAGCATATACGCTGTACAAACGATATGTGTTTTGTGCCTAAACAAAATTTTTTGCGTAAACAATTAAAATTGGATTACCAATTTACAGCACACACTATACTTCCCTTTTACTTGCTCTTATACTCTGCAATACAAAATGACAAACTAATATTCACAGGAATTAAAAACGATGAAACACATCCTGATGATATTCGTTAACGTGCAACAGGACGCTTGTGATGATTCCTAACATTTCGTACGCTTCTTGATAATTTCTTTCCGCGGACTCAGTGGCTGAAAGCATGTAAGGCGCAAGTGCACTAGCTCATCTATCACTTGTGAAAATTTTACATATAGCCAGTGCTGTTGGAGATTTGAACTGTTGAAATCCGTTTTATCTTTACATTGCCGTAAGAGTAAAAAATTTGTCACGCTAGCACACCTCTGGTACAACTAGGTTCAGCAAAATGGACTAGTACTAGCTCAATCTTTGACGCTATAGTGGGGACGTTTTCAGAAATACACAATGATCTGCAGTAAACTGTTCTTCAGTGGTCCTTAAAGATTGTTGTTCTTCAGAGCATTGCCATAAATTTATACAACCAAAACATACTCATCAAGGTTGTTCCGTACTAATCCTAATTTAATAAAATTTCATTGGCCTCACTAGCATCGGCCGAAAATGTCCTTTAAGAAGATCAAAATAATCGACTTGTGTTGGAAACTTTTGTTGGAAACGGATGTTGGCTAACTTCTGATACCAGTATATTTGGGACTTGGCACTTCATCAATGTTAACTTCTATGCCTTCAAACACGTTTTGTCGGTTATTTGGGTCTTATCTTACGAAATGGTACTGAATGCCACTCGTAAAAATGCTCTAAAATTTTCCAAGCATATTATTCACTATAACTACCAACACAGCCTTTTAACACGTCGAAGTTCGAGGACTCCTTTAGATAGATTCGCATTTAAAGCTTTTAAGTATGTTTTTAGCGCAATGTCGCGAATTTTCTTGGCGATTTGCATTTATCAATAGGAACAAGGAATGTGCTAAGGAGAAATGTTCTATCTGATAAAATGACTAACTTTTAACAAACGTAATTAATAAAACATTCGAAAAGTGATAATTATTAACAACAAAATCAGAGTCAAACCTCTTTATAAAGTTCTAGCAAGCGATACGTACCATTAAAACTTTCACAAAAAAGCCTAGACGGAGTAAAATACCTTTTCAAAATAGGGTTTTGCTCTGTTCCGTTTAGTCTAGCTGACGGAGCTCCCAAACCAGAATCAAGGTTTTGAGTGCTCCGTCTGCTCAACGTCTGCCTGTTGAATTGCTAGTTGTTGCAAGTGATTTTTGGATTAGTAGTGTCGACGGAACGGCCATCTGGACTAGTGTACTTGTGAAAATGGTATTTTACATGTCTCTACTTTACATCTCTATAAGCTAACAGTTTGACTTTAAATGCGAACAAATCAGCAGTACATCAATGATAAACACAAAAATACATACTTGTTAACAGGACAAGTGGATCCACTAAAGATGAACCGGCCACCCAGGTGTAGCAATCAAGGGCGGCAAGCAGACACTCCAACCAATGAACAGTCTTAGCAAGCGAAAACTTTTTTGAAATAGAAGAAAGTTTAGGATATTTCACTAGACCAGACCCCGCCTTGCCACCTCCCTCAAACCTAAAAATGTTTGAAAAATTAAAAAGCTTAGCCTTGCTTACGAAGAAAAAAAAATCAGGTGCACGACTTACATTCTGTGGGATAAACACTTAGCGACTGACGTCATCCTTTGCCTTCTGAACAATAGTGACACGAAAATGTCTAAGTGACAGAATCCGTGCAAAGGTGCATAAATATGCATCTAGAGCAGAAATTTGAAGGCTTTTGCAGTTTGTTTTATTTATCCTTTTATTGTTTATTGTCACTACTGTGATGTCAGGTACAGACACACACAAAGAGAGAGAGAGACAGAGAGAGAGAGAGAGAGAGAGAGGGGGGGGGGGAGAGAAAAAAAGAGAGAGAGATATCAAATGAACAAATGAACATCTGCAATATAAAATGACATTACTGGTTGTGTGTATCTTCAACCTTCTTGTAATAAGGTAGATCTACCTTCCAATTCAAGCTTCTTTCCAACAAAAAATACAAAGGTGAGTGAAGAGAATCATTGTACACAGTCTCACATATTTCAAAGAAAGCAGAAAGCAAGTTCCAGTTAAGATAACATGGAAATGAATTCTTACTTGCTTATGAAGAAATTTGGTCCGTTAGACTGCAAAGTTCTGCTCATCCACTCCTTTGCACTTCCCACACCTACAAACGAATAGTAAATTAGCGTATTTGTTATTGGACGTGGATAACTGCCATACCGGCATCATGGAAATCTACAAATGAGACTGAGATCTAGTTAAGCTCTCTCACGAATGGCGTTATCCTTAAGGGGTTCGAAGTCGTGACTTAAGGAAACGAAAATTTGTCACCTCGTCAACTTAATGAATGACTCGGAATAATAATAACTTATCAAACAGGAGAAAATACCTACTAAAAAAGTATACAAACTGTCTTTAACGATAATACTAGTTTTCTATAGACTTTATATGGGCGCCATACCTGGTTGACAAGGCGAAAGACTAAACACCAGCTCCATACTCTGATGTCGACATTCCGTCTGCAGTCTTCCACACTCTTTTAAAAGCCATGGAATGACATGAGGTAAACAGAAATTGTCAAGTTCTTGAAACATCCTGGAGTAAAATTAAAATGATTTATAATCAACAAAAAAGCTTCAATGCCAAGAATGTTGATTCAGAAGCCAAGTGTTTAATGTACACGACTCTCCAGTTCTCATAGCATCGACAGAAAAAAGTAGATCTTATTATACGGCCAATCATTATACATAACAAATAATCATGATTATCTTCAAGCGTCTCGACATATCCACAAAACAATCACCGTCCTTCGCTATCCATTCAATTGCACTCATACACAAATTAATATAGCGAACATTAAATTCCCGCCAGATCTTTACAAAGGGCTTTGTATTGGTTCTATTTTCTCTGATAATTTGAATCAAGATTTGTTATAAATCTAACAGTTAATTCCAGTACATCCAATTAATTGTTTTGTTGAATCAAGATATGAGGACGTAGACTATCTACAGATATCAAACTTGGTGATTTGCAAAGTTTGAGAATTAAGACACAAGAAGCATAAGGCGATGTTAATTATTTTTCGAAAGATAAAGATTTTTCAGTGCAGGAAGACTATTGTTCAAGTAACGAAAAGTGAAATCATAAATATTACGAGCTACCAGACTGTCTCTATCAACAGCAACTTTTTACGCATATGAATTGACATTGTGAAGAAGAAGAAGGAGAAGAAGAAGGAGAAGAAGAAGAATGCGAAAAGGAAGAATAACAATAACGATAATAATAATAATAATAATAATAATAGCAATAATATTAGTAATAATAACAATAGCAATGATAATAGTAATAATAATGTGTATACTCTATTTCGTTATGAAATTAAATAATAATAGTAATAGTAATAATAATAACAATTATTAATATTGATTATTAAGAATAATTTTCCGTTATTCGTCATTTCCTTAAATTTGACAGATGATCTCAATGTCTTTCCTGATTTTTTTTCAAGAGGTCCAATAACAATCAACATGTATCTTACATTGGTACTCGTCTCTTGTTGTTTGGCTTGATGAGTAACTCTGTTCGTTGCTTAATAATTCTTTCAAGATGCTTTAATGCCTCTTTGCAGTGATCGATAGTACCTGAGAGAAGAAGAAGAACAGCCTGAAATCCTATAAAGTTTCATTCATTAAGATTAAAAAGTTGAACTTTGACAACAAATACAACGCAAATAATTTTCCCCATATTTTAAAGCTTGAACTATAAAGAGTACAATATTACAGAGAACAGGTTACCGAAGCAACAAAACCTTAAACGATCTTTTTGTAACGACAGAGCACTCGTATTCCCCATAACTGCTATACAAGTCTGACAGAATCACCTTTAGTACTAATAAAGATAATCCAAACAAACAATAGGTGAACCAGAATATGTCATGCCATTAGCAGGCCCTTTTAACAGTGATCCTACGGACATCCGCATAATCACACTATACAAACTAGACACTAATAGCCATGAGAGGCAAGAAGGATTTTTCTATCAGTAAAAATGGAGGTAATAAGGTAAACTGATCAGCAAATCCCCCCAGGGTAAATAAATTTACTGTTCACAATAATATCAGAGTTCCTCGTATGCGTACGTACCTATGTTGGCTTCGTCACTGTGGGCACACGCCAAACTGTTTACGAAAACAACGAGCAATTCCAAAGCGAAAATGTCCACGAGAGACTTTTCCTCCCTACGCAATCAAAACACACATCACTGTAGATCATATTTCCAAGACAGAAGGCATTTATCATATTTTTCATAAATTTAAAAACAGGCTAATGTGTATCAAAACTGAAGTGTACCAAAACAGAATACGAAAGAAAGGGTATCCGTTTTAATGGCGGCAAAATCTTTAATATGCTTCCTTTAGAAAGCTGTAGCCTAAACAGATCAGATTTTTTTTAACTTTTTGGATAAATATTACAAGTAACTAGAGTAACTACAAGATTTACCAAGATCACTGTGTTGTTCTAGTATATATTAAATGCGAAACACCACTAGACTTCAAGTGTAAGCTTTAACTACAAGGGCGTGCCTCCCCTTACCTGAATACCCTGTAAATATTGTTGAAAGCAACCGCTGCGCCCAATCTCTTGAATGCATTGGGATGGACTGCGTAGCTACTGATTCTTTTGAAAATATTTTTTGGATTCAGGGGAGCCTTTGCCATTTGCTAGAAGACGAGAGGAGAAAAGGGTGCGAAAGACTTACAGTCAAAGCTGTTGGAATCTAGGAATACTTTTCAAAAACACACTACATGAAATAACTTTCAGGGCTTCTTCATATTAGTTTGTAAACACTCAATGTTTAAGTGGCGCCTCACAAGAGTTAGCCAGGTCACTCGAAAGAGTGCTACTGGTAACATGTAAACCAGTAGTACCTATCAGATGGTCCGGTTGTCGGCAACTAAACCAGCACCCCCAACAGGTAATGAGGGTGGCTAGACACCCAGCAGGACTAAAAACAAGACCTGTCAAAGGGCGGATGAAAACAATAGTGCCAACGACCATCTAGCAAACTACACCAGCTATGGATGGAATGGTGAAGCCAGTAGGCGCAGGCTGGTGGATGTATGGAATAGACGTCAGCCATCAGACCAGCTGTGCGGCAATACCTTCATGTTGCTTGACGGGAGCTTTGAATACCAAAGCAAACGTCAAGGGACAAATGCCTAGGTTACCCAGGCACTGAGGGAAGGACCCGGGGACCCACCATCTTCTATCTTCTACAAGAAAACAACATGCAAACAGGTCAAAATAACATCCATGGGACGCGCAGTGATGAGACCCACAGTCAGTTCGCACCCAAAGAGCTACTGCGAAAGAGGCTGGGTACAGGTTGAGTACATGTGAAGCTGATGACGCCAGTGGACTAGAGCCGAAAGGACGTACACTTGTGGACGGTCTCGCATCTGGAAAAACTGTCCTCATACTGAACAAGAATTGCATGAACATTGCAACTTGGAATGTTAAAACACTAAAGGACACAGGAAAGCGGCAACGTCTAGTCTACGAAATGCTGGAAGAGGTTAGGTACGCTGGGCGCGGTCATTTTAGAACATCCGACAACTTCATGGTATACTTCTTGGGTACAGAAAAAGGAGGGGCAGGAGGGGTGGCTTTCGCTGTGCACCCATCTGTAGCAAAGGCTGTATTAGGATACAACCCCATGGAAGGATGATGTCTATTCGGATACAGTGCCAGCCAATACCTGTCACGATCAAGCAAATTTAATTTCCAACAAGTGAATTACATGCAGAAGAACCGGAAGAGCATTGTAGCAACTTACGACAGCTTCTGGAGGAAATAAAAAAGTAAGATATTGTTTACATCATGGGAGGTTTCAATTCAAAAGTTGGTGAAGGACCTGGACCACCAGCCGTCATGGGACTACACGACCTTGGAACACGGAATGAGAGAGGAACCCGCTTGATACAATTCTGTCAAGATAACAAGCTATGCATCATGAACATATCCTTTCTGCAACCACCACGGAGGAAGTACACACACCTGGATTTCACCAGGAACCAGATTGTTTTCATCATGACGCAGAAACGATGAAAATTCAATGTGTTGAGCTGCAGAACTTTTCGTGGCGCCTATTGTGATACAGGACACCAGCTCGTAAAGGCAAAGATCAAATTGAGAGTCAAGAATGTTGTGAGAGAGATGATATACACAGCCATCAGCACGTAGTTGCAAAACAGGAGTGCGACAGATGTGTAGAAAAGACAAAGATGCATCCTATAATTCTGTCTGTGAGAAAGTTTAAGGATGGCAGCCCAAAAACAATGTACGGTTTCCCCAATGAGTTGAAGTGATTAAAGATGAAAGATTAAGAGAGTATCAGGAACAGATAGTCTCATTACACCATGTAACAATATGGTGTTACACTATGATAACAAAGTCAATAATGTTGAGCTGGAGTAGGTAGAGCAGTTCACCTATCTTGGAGCAGAGATCTGCTAAAACTGTAAGAGTGGACTAGACATCCAGAAACGCCTTGCCTTGGCAAGAACATCTATGACCAAGCATAGTAACATTTGGAGGGACCGAGGAATTTTTCCACTAAGCTCAGGCTGCTGCAGACACTGATCCTTCCTATCGGGCTGTACGGCTGTGAGACTTGGACTGTAAAGCAGAGGGATATGAAAAGACTCGAAACATTTGAAATTTGGTGTTGCAGACTGCTGTTACGAATACCCTACACTGACCACAGAACAAACAACTCCATCCTGCAGCAACTAAACATCAACAGAGCTAATAACAACAGTCAAGGACAGGAAAATGAAGTATTTTGGACATGTGAGAAGGCAGACCGATAGTCTTGAAAAGCTTGTCACACAAGGAAGGCTTAAGGGAAAGAGACCAAGAGGCAGACCACCAGGAAGTTGGTCGAACAACATCAAGGCTTGTTAATCAACATGTTTGTTTTCCTTATTCTGACTTTTTCATGACTCGGAAACCATCAATTTTTAAGAACGCTACCTTGCCGGATGCTCTGAGATCATTATTACAAAAATCATCAGATTAGAGAGAGATCTCTTCTGCCATAAGCTTACGACTGTTTATGCTTCACGAAATAACCCGGGTTAAAACTTAACCAGGTTAGATTTTTGTAATGTAAACGCAAATATACCCAATTTCGTCCCAGGTTGAGTCACGCCACCTCAAAAAGTGGGTTCGGCCTAGGTCAACCTGGGCTGGTTTTGATTAAGTGTAGTGTAAATGCCAGCCTGGGGCGAACCAGGGTTACTTTCTATAGATCGTATACGCAGCGACAGACATGGCGCCATAAACAAAACACGTAATGCGCAATGCGTAAAATCATCAACATATTAAAACGTGAAGGTGTGCTATGAGAAAGGTCAATCAAAAACCAGCAAATGTATTGGAAAGTAGCATTCATAAAAATTCACCACAATACACGTATTAGTCCCAGTCATCAACCGATGAAGCTACAAGTTATTTCAGGAGCTGAAAACAGTTTCTTAGATGTCGAGAGCATAACAGGCGACAAGTGTACTTTTAATTTCACATAGCAACATTATACCGGTGGGGTTTTCTTCTAAACCAGACAAAAGTGTAAAAAAAAGTGTATCAGCCTTCGATGGATTAGTTTTAACTTTGGGCATACCTATATTTGTTTGTGTGGTGTAAACATGGCCTTTATAAGTGTCCGTTAGGCACGGCGATGATTGTGGCCTCGTCGAATAGACAGGAACTATTTTAAATCTAGTTAAGTACTTAATTAATGAGCTGGGACATAAATGGCTCTGGAAACTTTGACCCTTCGTTGATGTGTTTGTTTGGTATGGCGAAACAGCTAGAGGAAAAGTTTAGAGTAATTGCCTGAATACACCTTACAATAAAAGCCAAACACAATCGACAAAAAGGGAAAGAAACGAGGTATATACCTTTTCAGATGTCTGCTTTATTGACCATTGCAAAAATTCCCGCAGACAAACAGCACAAAAATCCCGTAGTGCACTGTCTGTATGACTGACTACACCCTCCTACGGAAAAAGATCAGTTTCCCAGGTTACACTTCAAAAATATTTTTAACATCTCTTCAACATATATCATTTTTACCGGACCAGCCGTTCATTGTCACAATCCAAGAGTTCACTACCATGTATATATCCGACGAAATATTAAACCCACAAACATATAACCTAAAGAATTCCAATCCAAAGTGGACACATCGCCATGCTAGCATAGCGCCGGTACTAGCTGAAAATCAGCAATCTGTCTCAAGTTGTACGATCACTAAACTTTCAAACTCCACATTCATTAAATTAGCCCTCAACTTGTCTATGTACAGGCTTGAATATATTACGACATAATTACATTTGACCAATGAACTGAAAGACAGCAACGGACAATCGCTAGAATCAATTAAAAAGAAACAAAACTGATAAACATTAGGTCTGAACGTGCATTCGATCGTCCATTTACCAAAAAACGTTATCAGGCCTTACGTATAAAGGTAAACTAGAAGCACTCCGAGAGCGCAAAGCCAGTATTATTATTCGAACAATAGGGAATGTTCATTACCGAAAAAGTGATCCAGAATGCAGGATTTCATTCGAATCATACCCAAAAATTAACAATTTGTTCGTAATCTCAGGTTGAAAATTTCGTCAAAATCCATCAATAAGTATTTGAGTTATCTCGCTAGCGAACAGACAGGCAGACAACCAAAACCCGACAAAAACTTAACCTCCTAGCGGAGGTAACACGCATGCTTAATACGCTGCGACGTTTTCCCTCTATCTGTTTGCTGTTGTACCAATGTAGATATAAGCTGGATATAATTTGGATCATGCAAATAATTGAACAAATTAGCAAGTTAATCAAAAAAATTTAGCCCAACAGCATAAATTGACTGCTGGACTCAATCGAAGTATTTGATCAAATGTGCAAAAAATAAATGGCTGGTACAACTTACAAAGATGGAATCTAACAGAACCATGGTCTCTGGTGAACCACATTTTGAAAAACATGTAAACCAATGGATAAGCTGCATTACTAGAGGGCGAAAAAGCTGCTCTGCTACTTGCTCCACATCACATGCTAATTTAACTAAAGCTGGGAAAACGTTTCGATATAATTTTTCCATACTCATCTGTTAAAGAGAAAAGATGTTGGAATTAGATAACTTACTTAGTATGTAATGGCTCTGGTTAATATAAAAGATCATGCCGTCAGAAAGAATCGGGAACACATGACTTAGTAATATATTCCTAGTCATAACAAAACGACAAACGTTTAAATGAAAACGATTCATGATTAAGTAAAAGAGCATCGTTTGGAAAATGATAGTGGATACAAAATGCCGGATGATAAAAGATTACATAACCTTCCTTAACCAGCATGATCAACGAAACGAACTGTTTATCAACTTCTCACCCTAGAAAATGTGCTCCCGAGAAGGGAAAGATAACGTCGATATATATGGTGTATACAATCGCCTTTCTTGCAACCTATACACGAACTGCTATTCAGGAACAAAGTAAAAGCCCTGTCACCCCAAAAACGAAATATTTTGGCTGCGTTTGTCAAAACTGTCAAAAGAAGAGCTAATGGCTAAATTAGGTGCCAATCTAGACAAAACGAGTACAGATCAGGAAAACAAGAATTTTACAATGAACAAATACAATACAATGAAAATCGAATTGAAAATTTGCGACATTGCGCTAAAATCATACTTAAAAGCTTTTTTCGTCTGACACTCCTCAGAGTATGAAACGT
>JANTCA010001703.1:0-11822 GCA_024741275.1 Chironex yamaguchii | reverse complement strand
TATATATATATATATATTGACTTTCTTGGCTTTGGCTGGTAATACCAAGGACTAGAAATCTCCTTCGTAAACATTTTTTGTCCCGGGATTCCGCATTGATTTGAGTGCTTGCTTTAAGATGCTAAGAGACTCCCACTTAGTACAAGTATTTTGATACTGCTACACTCATGACCCAGGTTCAACACTTCTTTGCTTCAAATTTTTAGCGTTCCATCATTTGCCCTTGATAGTTGTCTTCTGTTAATTATCTTCTATTTAATACAATCTACCACACGTTAAAGCAATGTACTTTGATTCTCAGTGAAATTGCGCTTTCGAGTGCATTCGAAAAAAAGAGGAAAGAGAGGAAGTCGAAATCATCGAGGTGCTTTGCATCGGAGAGACTTGAGCCCGTGAAGAAGAGCGACTGAGTGGGAATGCATGAAATTGATAAACAGATCAAAGAGAGATTGGTTATCTAATCAAGCTAACGACCTAAAAACTTGGACTCTCTTGGATTGTTAATACAGATATGATATTTTTAACATAAAATGTATGTACAAATGGCAACTGATAAATTCAAAAACTTAAATTCAAATGCTAAACTATTAAACATTGGTAGCAGACTGTATGTACGCAGCTTGTGATAGTCTTTATTGTAAGCAGCTTAAATTATAAAGATATTAAAACAATATGGTTGGAGGATTGTAGAAATTTGATTGATATTTCATTTTTATACTTTTGAAGAATTTTCTGTAATATCATCTATATGGTGCCTTTTTCATTGGAACTTGTATGAACACTAATAGCTAACGACAGGCCTTTCTGAAGTTTGCGATCGCAGTTTTATTTTGTATAGAGTAATTTGTTGGTTTAAATAACATTGGAATAACAAGATGAATTTTGATGTATTTTATGCTTTAGCAACCCAAAGAAATATGCTTTATAGTAGGGCACTAAGCGGTAGACTATTGGACACAACAAAAGCTAGAGATTAGCAAATTATCCATATCTCACGACTCTCAGATCTTTCGTTAGCCACGGCATAAAGCTGTGAACGTTGTTTCAAAAACATTACAACTCTCATTATGAGTATTGAAGGAAGAAAATTGGCATTCACTCAGATGAAATCACAAATGTGCACTTAAAAATAACTGCTGTTTAATTCTACAAGTTTCGTTACCTAGTATAAACCCCGTTTGAGAAGTTAAAGCGTAGATTGTATAAACAATGATCATTGTAATGATTGACTCAATATATTGTACTGATATACTCAGTATATATTGATTTAGAGAAAGTGAGTGTGAACAGAGTAACTTGAATAGAGTTATTGATTATATCACAAGGTGTAAGACAGGTATAAACTGTCGCTATCTTATTTTTGATTTGTATGGCAAATACAATAAAAATGGCAAAATTTTACAGAATGTAAAAGACGCATAATGACATCACTAATGTTATTGTCAGTGGCAGTATCAAACTCGTAGATAATTATCGAGGTAGTAAGCAATATATACCCAGTACAGCAGGACAGCTGAGTTAATCAGAAATGAAAAATATTCTCAAGTAAAGCAGCAGTAGCTCTGTAGGTAGAAGATTATATGAAAACCAACATGTTTGTTTTAAAATTCTGTAGTGAAGGAAGGAAGAATATCTTATAGAGGAAGTATTTTATTTGCCATGTGTTGTGAGAGATAGCCAGTTCATGAATGTTAAAGAGCTTTATTAAATGAAGCCAAATGAAGATTATATGGAGAACATTTCACGAAAGGAAGGAGGAGGGGAAAAATGTTACCTCTACTTGGACTCAAACCTGAGCGAAACTTTCAAGAACACCACGCCAATTTTTATTTGTAATAATGACTACTATTTTTGTGATACTTTGTAAGGTTTAAAGTAATATTCTAAAGCCTAATTATTGCTTGTGGCTTCTCTACAGCCGAAGCAAATCGTCGCCCTCTTCATGTGCTGAATTAAATACAACTGATTGATGTAAAAGAGCGATTGGTTTCACTGTTGTAATGACTCTGGGATGATGCAAAAAACGTATTTATTAGGCTATAACTATTGATTTTATTGATCCTGGGGGATCTTAAGCTAGACAGGCAGGTGAGGCATGAATTGTTGGCTCCTTTTCTTATGAGCTACAAGTTAGCAGGGGATGATTTTGAATGACACTAACCATAGCGTTAAGATATTTGCTCTTGCAAGAAAATGTGAATTAGCAAGTCGCCGAATGACGTTGTCTCTTGGTGAATGCATGCTCTCACATTTAGAACTACTGCTGATTCTCAAGCTGTCGAAATGTTAAATTTGGCTTCATAACTTCAATGTATGCATGATTAAGTAATAGACGAGCAAATTAGGACCATTTCATTTACTTATTTCAAATCTTACTGGACAAGTGTATCAAAAATGGCAAAAGGTTGGACGAAAAGAGTATCAGGGGTTTATTATAAAAAGCTTTATCTGATCATACAACAGGGATGAATTCATGGATTACTTTACTGATCTCTCATATTAACTAACCTGAAAGTGATTTGTTATGAAAGGAGGAGAGTGGGCGTCTTGTTCTAACAGGAATAATTAATTACGGTAATTGGCTATAAATTTCTTGAAAAGGAAATACTTTACATTCTAAACTTTAAATAAATATGTTTGTTTACAAATCGTGTTGTAGTTTTTTCTACTAATGAGATTTCATGAAGGATAGTAATCACTAAAAAGGTCGTCATGTCCAGTGGCGTCAGTATGAATGATTTATAAAATTTCTTGGTATTGTTAAGGCATCTAAGTACGTAAGTATTACTTATGTGGGAATGAAGTATGGCAGGGGCTCGCATCCATATCAGTGGTAAAGGCAAGGCCCAGTGCGCACAGCCAAACATTTGCCTTAGACATGTTGCATTAACTGCAGCAATACAATGACAGCAAGCTAGCATGCCAGTAGACTATACAGTTGAAACTAAAGACCGTCATGCTGTTTTTTTACTCCTAAAGAAAAAAGTCAAAAAGCTTCCCTTAAAATGTCATAAAGATGCCAGTCAATGCTGTCGGCATCTATAACCTTCATTGCCGGATGCATTAATTACGATTTTGCACAGGATATTTGAAGTAGTGTGGGACCGACTAACCTTGTGACTTCTCACATGAACTTGTTAATTTTTTTATCCGGGTCTTTGCAAAGGCCTGTGTCTTCTTTTAGCTTGCTCAGTTTTAAAACCAAAGAACTGGTTTAGGGATAGTATTGCTTCAACCAAGAGGAAGAAGAATGATTTTAGGGATAGTATTGCTTCAACCAAGAGCAAGAGTTATGGTTTTAGGGATAGTATTGCTTCAACCAAGAGGAAGAAGAATGGTTTTAGGGATAGTATTGCTTCAACCAAGAATAAGAGGAATGATTTTAGGGATAGTATTGCTTCAATAAGGAGGAAGAGGAATGATGGCATACTATTTCATATTAACAAATCCTTTTATTAATGGATATCACTTGATAAACTATATGATAAGAGTTACGCAACTAAAAAGGTTATCACAAAACTGTTATTTTTTATATGCTGCACTAAAATGCAATCAACAATGAAACAGAACTTTCCTTTTGAGAGAACCTCACACCTATATCTTATAGTGAGGCTCTCGCTGGTTTTAAGATGAAGGCTTTGTTCAGTGTGCTCACTTGGTTTCAATATTTGAATTTTTACCCCGCTTTCTCTCTACCCACCACCTATCAAACCGTTTAAACGTGAACAGTGTTTTGTTTGTTTGTTTGTTTGTTTGTTTGTTTGTTTGACTAACAATGAATTTCTTTTTCACAAACGAGAATTCACTTTAAAGGATCTCGCTCCTTTATTTCTAAGTAGAGTCATCGAAAGTTTCTTAACCACTCTTTAAGGAAAAAACAATATGATCTGATAAAGGCACTGAGTTCAGGTTCGGTTGTCGCTTGAATCAATATTGCTTCACTATATATTGTCGTGAGATATACTAATACTATTGTGACTTTAAATTTGGCAGTGACTGTGTTGGATCGTATGGCGTAGAAAATGTTCGCCATGAACGTTCCTATTATTGGTGTGGCCAAAGTATGATGATAAAGGTGACGATAAGAATTGTTACAGGGAGAAGGTGTGTTAGGATAGATGGTTGGTAGCGGTGATAGCAAAAATGCGAAGCAGTTACTGTATTGGTACAAATTTGCAGTCATTAGAAGAGAAGGCTTTTATTCTCTAATTATAATAAATGACATTTGAATTGGTAGCTATACGACCGTCATTTAAGATTTCAGATGGTGAATTTTTTGAGAGCTTTTACCCGCTCTGTTGGACTCTTTGTTTTCTTGAATCAGGGATAACCGCGTCTCTCTCTGAGTTAGCTTAAATAGATGACAAAGCGTTCTTACGTTATTTGAATTACAGACATATTTGTGGCATTTGTCTACTTGTACAACCATTGGTGTTATGCCGATAGAATAGTCATGATATAAATAGTTGACGCCGTAAGGAATTCAAAAGTTTTATTTATATTTACCAAACGGAAATTTTTTAATAAAGCTAACTGAGACCATCAAGATATTTATAAAATGTAAAGCATACATCCCTGTATTGTGGTAACAATGTAAAGGAAGCAATTGAAACATTCGTCGAGAGCAAGAATTGGTTATCTTTTGTTTAACTTCAAATACAATATTTCCATATTTTTTTTATTGAATATCTTATCTCAGGTCGTCAAGACATGGATTATTTATTTTTCATGCATGTATTTACTGATTTATTTATATGTTAATTTATTTGTGTATTTATTTATTTGTTTATTTATTTATTTCATGAACATAATGGTAAACTATAAACAAATGATTTATAAGGAATAATGCACATGTAAGGTTAGCTGATATACAATTCGTTAAGATTACTGAAATAGCTTCGAAGTGATTAAAGTGGATTTCGCTGAGCTAACAAAATCGAATGCGTTTATAAAAGATATGAGCTTGTTTATAGATTCTCATCTTAAGGACCGACTACGGAAATTGTCAATTAATATAACGGGACATTTATCTTTATTACTTAGTAATGCTTAGAGATGGATGTTTATAAGTTATCCGTAATTAGAAAGTAATAGCCTGCCGTTTTATGAGTCTTTGGAATTCTTGTGGATTTGATAGGCTAAATTATGATCAACATACTGGAAATTGCTCTTCATTGGTATAAGAGATACTTACGTAGAAAAATAGGCGAAGAGTGCTAAAACTACTTTTAGTTTTGAATTAAAGACCAATTACAATTAAGGAGATGTTGTGTCAAAACACTAAATAGTTCAACTGACAATTTAATTTTATAAGCAACAACCATTCCCGTGACAAACTACATTGCTGAAATGGTAAGGGACGAGAGTTTGACTATTCTGTGGTACTGTCCTTCCCTAAAACTATTGTAATCTTAGAGGATATTTTGGAGTATTTTAGAGACTTATTGTATCCTAAAAATACCTTGACTTCTAACGGACTAAATTTGGTGCTAATACCTAATGTCACGTGTCACGGAAAACATAGCAATTACACATAATATTGAGCTTTATGAAAATCGAGAACAAATTAGAGATCAGGCGAAAGAAAACATAGAAGATTATGAAAGAAAAACATTGTATTTCTTGCGTATGCGATTGGTTTTAAATTTGACGTGAAAAAGTTCCTATTGAGCTGGTTAGCTCAGTAGGAAATGCGTCAGATTTGCAGTCGTGAGACCTGGTTCAACTCCCGGGTAGTCATACCTCACACCTTAATTTCTGTCATAAGTAAATTCGCTATCATGTATGGTCATTTTTTTTGAATGCAGCAAAGTACTGTTGCGCATATTCGGGATCCGACTAAAACTAAATCCACATTGCAGAAATATAGTTAGCTGCCTTCATCATAAAGATCTAAAATAATATTTCTGTTCGAAAGGCTAAACGCAAAATTCTCATGATTTTGAGCGCCATGCAGACTAGACAGCAAATTGGACGTCTCTTTATTTCATCCACTAGTTCATTAAGCAAAGTTTGGTATTTCAGTAATTGAATGAAAAACACTTTGTGGTACAATTAGTTCATTTGAGGAAGTTTACATTTTAAACCCTGATTGCACCTTAGTTTCATTCTACTACCAAATAAGGCAATTACCACAGAAATTGTCTGTAGTAGTTTAGTTTGAGAAGAAGCGTTGCATGGTGATAATTACTTTCAGTGATTACTATACGGCACTGCGATGCGATTGTTGAGGCCATGGTTGTATTATTTTGCTCCTTTTTGCTTCATACAAGTTGGTATCCTAGGAATTACATTTACGTCACGTTTAGAAAGACATAAGGGCGATAAAGAAAGCAAATCATAAGCCACATTTATAGCAACTGATAATAATTTAAATAACTTGATAGTTATAAATACAAGGGAGGATAACTAAGGATCAGTTGCGTGGTGAGAGTAAATATACAATTGTTTATAGTGTGATCAGGTGGTCCGTTGACCTGCTGGATAATTTTACTCTCTGTTGCTAATTTAGATCATGCGTATAGGTGCATTTTCAATCGTTCTCTATACCACTGGCAGCTGCTCAGATTTGACCATTGCTAAGGATATTATTTAGAAAATGTAGCTCTGCTAATATAGCTTCATGGAAGTATATGCTTACAGACACAGGGAACCTGAACATCTTTATGATGTAAGAAGCAATGACATAAGTTTAAGCTTACTTAATACAGCCATTACGACATAGCACAAAGGGACCAGCATGGTATTGTGACCACTAGCATAGTCAAACGGTTTCGAATGGTAGCAGATTATAGTCAATGCATTTACTTTTCGTTACATACGTGACAAGCAATTCATAATTAAAGCAGAGATTTCATTAATATATTACATATATGATAGATATATGTATATATATATATATATATATAATCCCGCACAAAGGCACCACTCTTTTTAGGCGCACCGTAGCAGTGACCAAGAAAGGCCACTTGTGGTGGAGACAAAAATTTAGTTTGCGACTTTTCTATCGACAATGCTTTTTCTTCCCTTTTTCCTTCTCTCTTCGTCTGTCTACTGACACTATCGCCCTTCTCTTCATTGCTGGCACATTGTGGCTCTTTTTTGCATTTGCATCGTTAACCTCACCCGCATACATCGCTATCATTTGCTCCTGTAAATTATTTACTGACTAGATGATATACGGCTGAACAATAGAAGAGCTGATAAGCGCATGCTCTTTTATGTGGACTGTATTCCTTATAAGGTAATAGGATGTCCAAGAACTGTAAGGGGCTCTCACGAATGGAACGCTGACTCATAATACTGGTTTGATTCTCGAATGATCAATTACCATACTTTTACTACACAAGGTTGTCTACCAAATCTATTTACATCATGTCATGTGCTCTCTCATTCGGATACGTAGTATGTTACAGTCTACATGTCACAACATAGACATGTTGGGTCAGTGATTACTTGGTTGATTTTCGCGTTTTTAATCTTAGAAAAACCTTAGAGCTTAAACTGTATGTTGTATGTTTTCTTCTGCTTTTAGGACAGTGTCCTGTAAAACAGAATTTGAAATGCATTCGTGTCTTAATGTCGTTTCCTTGCATCTCAAATATGGATTGCAAACAAGGAATGGTCTGCTGCGCCACAAGCTGTGAATTTGGGACAAGTATGTGTGTCCCAAAAGGTAAGTTAGCCAATGTTGCTTATCATTCTTAATTAAATCACCAGGATAGTATGATAAAACATTTTAATTGCTAGATATTTCTGCACTTTTTTATCGTGGATGTGAAACGAGACAGACCACGGAATGGAGGGGACACTGTCCTAAGCACTTTGCACGCTGAACTTGTGGTGGTTCCAGTTTTGTTAAGGAGTGGATAACCAGTGCGTTTGGGAGTACAAGCTGCAAAGTGTAAGCAATTTGATTGAAAATGCGCAGCATAAGGTAACATGTGTAATCATGACCAATATCAAAAGTCTTACTTCAAAAGATAAATGAAAAGTTTTCTAGTTTCGTAGACGAGCACGTAATGTAACCATAACAACTCACGTTTATTTACAGTAACTGTGGTAATAAAAGAATCTGTGTGTTAGAAAAGGACAAATAAATAACAAAGAAACAAACCTTACTCTGCAATTACGAATATATCTTAATGACAATCATTTTGGGATAAATTGGCATAGCAAGATCTTGCTTCCGTCTCTGGGCATTGGAGGTTGTCTACATTGAAGCAAAAAAACCCTCAGGACTCTGTAGGCGAAGAGAGTTCGTGGTTTCACTTGGCTTCCTCCAATGATGTTTTGTTTTTTCAAGTTCTCTTTTCCTTTTTTTCCCTTGTTATTCTTCGATCCATGTTTCTTATAAAAAAGGTTGCCATATATCTGCCATTTATAATCTGGTCTTTTAAGGGCGCACCCCGTATTCGTCTTAGCTAAATTTCTTTACTTAATGTTCCTCACCACATTGTATAGAGCAGTGGCCATCTCGTTTCCCTGTTTCTCGGACCACATTTCCACTGTACAAGTACAATGCGTCCTGCAATTATTTCATAATCCAGTCGTAACTTTATACGTTTAACTTTTATCATTCTCCTCGTAAGAGATCAGTGATTAGTAAGAAAGGATGCCACTGTTAAAGCCAGTAGTGGCCTCCGGTTGTTGAAGAGTCCAATATGCAATTTTTTCACAGACAAGATGAGCAATTTACTACAGAAATATTGTTCTTGTTTGGTCAATATATTTGCGGTACGTTGTATGACATCTCCCGATAGCTGTAGCAAAAATCAATGCTAATTAACTTTGCCATCTAAGGTAGTATGGTGAAGTGAGCAAAGACTTCTCCTGTTCTGATGCACAGAGCTAATACTGTCTCTGTTACCAGATTCGGACAAAAGCAATCATTTAGATAGTGGTAAGAAGACACTAACATCATGAAGGGCAATTTGTTTGTTATTATCAACGACATTGGTTACTTTGAAAATTGGAGTATTAGCTGATCTTTTCCCAAGTTATGACAGACCTTAAAAAATGTACATTCATATTATTAACAAAGTAAATATCCTTTAAACTATTCCTACAAATTTTATAACGCTTTCGTGCTGATCTCATGGACTATCTATTCTGTGGTCTGGTCTCCTATTTCTGTCCTCTAAATGGATTACGTCCTAAGACCATAAAGTAAATTTTTGTTCCAAAATGAACTTTAAAAATCTAGCTTAGGTTTTAACTGTTGTACCACTCTGTACATTTTGCTCATAAAAAGAGGACCGAATCCTATTGTCATCTAAACTAAAGATGATATAGTCAATAATTTCCTTGGAAATGACGTTGGATTGGTAAAATAGTTTAATCCTGCCAACGTAAATCAGGTTATTTCATCAACACATAATTGCTTTTTAGTACAAGTGAAGTGTTCATTCATTTTTAAGATTAACCTTTTTCAATTCATGTCACAATATAAATAAGGAAAGTCTACTTGCGGTATAAATATATCTATATTAATAGATGGTTTTAATACTTTAAATAAGCAGTAATAGTGGTATTTTTAATCTTACAGAAGCAAATCAACATATCTTGAGAACGTATATTATTTAATCATATACCTTTCTTTTTTGCTGTTCATATTTAGTGACTAAGTCTTGCCCTCTACGCGATCCTTATTATCATCCATTCATTCCATGTGGAAGAAACAATCAATGTGCTGGAGGAGCCCCTTGCTGCTTAGATATGCTTGGAAGAAAATACTGTATACCTTATTACATTCACTTGATCAATTCACTTCGCAATTAAGGAAGATAAAATGAAATAAAGAACTAAGCAAAGATTGTTGTGCACTCATTGATGAAAGCAGCGTCAAGCAATAGCCAATCACATTGATCAGCATCGAAAAATGACTATGAGGGGATAGTGCATTAACCTAAGAGCTTTCAGGAGTGATTTTGTATCTCCTTGTATACTTTCATATTGGCTGCGATAAATAAGCAATAAAGTGATAATATGTCTGGTCAACTTTGTTAACTAACATGAAGCATCAAGTGACACTAATGCTTTTCATGGAACAATGAAATTTGGACTGTAGTAAATAAATTTGAGACAAAAAAGGATCTACAGGCATAGTATGGGAAATCATTGTAAATTATAACGTGATATTTGGTCCAGAGCTTCTAAAAATGGATTTAACGGGTAAGCAAATTGTAGCCAATTTAAAACGCCCACTCTTCCTTGACTATAATGAATGATGCATTTATAGTGAATATGAAGAAGGCAAATGATAAATGAGGATACCATTAGCTTCTATTTAATAAAGATTATAGACACATTGTCTTCGTAAAGACAGATTCTCTCCAAGAAGAGTCTGTAGAAGGTAAATAGTTTTGTTTATATTGGTAAACAGAAACTATATAATATACGACGATGATTTTACGAAGATTTTAATATGGAAGATATACAAGAAATTTGTTTGTTAAATGTGTCTTTGAAAATTGAATAATACAAGAAAATAAATTTCCATAAAAGATGAAGTTGAACATTTGTAGCATGTTGGTATGGGATTTACTATCTCCATAAGATGAAACCTTAAGAATTTGCATCCTATGGCATTCTGTAAATCGCCGCTTGCCAGGGATTGTATAGAGTACGTATATATCTGATATATAATAGCACATGAAAGTGTATTAAATTGGAATAAATAAACCTATATGGTGGACAATGTCGATGTATAAATAATTCTGTTTGTAAGAAACAAACTAATGGATAACAGTGATAAACATGTGAAATATAAATAACAAGTGTACAAGTAAATTCCGTTCGTAAATTTCAGTTTTACGCATACAAGACATCATAGCACTTCACTGTAAATTGACTTGTGACTGATGTTTGGACTTCTGTTGCATTGATTTGTATACCTATTCTTGATGCTTACTTTATTCCTCCTCTCGCAGGCGTCCTTGCAGACCTAGATATACTTTTAAGAACCTGAAACAAACAGATAGAGTACTCATCTCTAAGATTGCTTTGTCGAGTTTAAAACTTTAAAAGCGATCCTCTTCCACTTTTTGAGGTGCTTTGCTGTGAGATTAAATTCATCTCATTTACTTTGCCTTTGCTAAGGAAATACTCAAATTCAAGCAGAAAATAAACGTGACTTTGTATCCTGTTCCACTTGATTAATACATTTTTGAATTTAAAATAGAAACACTTCAATATGAGCAGAATGAATACCAAACTTAGTCCTGTTTATCTTATAAACTGATCTAATGTCGACACGTTACTAATATTTGATGACCTCACCCAAATATTGATTACATTCGAGAACAGTTAATGAACGCCTTATCATTATAACATATCTTACTGCTTCATCTCGAATCCACGTCCCCAGACTTCAACCTAAAATTATATATACATTAGTTACATTATCCAACGGTTGCTAATATCCCCCTGCAAAAGGGTATTTTATTTATTAAAGAACAGACAAAAATATATGAAGAATGCAAGCACTAGTTACGTAGCTTAGATAGATAGATAGATAGATAGATAGATAGATAGATAGATAGATAGATAGACAGACAGGCAGACAGGCAGACAGGCAGATAGATAGATAGATAGATAGATAGACAGGCAGATAGATAGATAGATAGATAGATAGATAGATAGATAGATAGATAGATAGGCGGACAGACAGATAGGCAGACAGACAGAGGGACAGATAGGTAGATAGACAGATAGGTAGATAGACAGATAGGTACATAGATAGAGAGATAGATAGATAGATAGATAGATAGATAGATAGATAGATAGATAGATAGGTAGGTAGGTAGGTAGGTAGGTAGGTA
>JANTCA010001700.1:0-11823 GCA_024741275.1 Chironex yamaguchii | reverse complement strand
CAGACGACAGTGGAAGAACGATGTGAAAGCCTTATGCGACTACTGGCGCGGAGAGACTTAAGTAAGTAAGTAAGTAAGTAATAAGTAAAGTGATGATAAGTGAGAACTTAAGTTTCAAACCATAGCCTCAAGATGCAGATGACTAAATGGCTAATGTTCCAAGTCATTTAAATCGAGTCAGCAGGATAAATGATCTCGATAATCATCTCCAGGGCTTGACTTTACAGGATTGAGTGCCATCCATTCCTATCCTAATCATCCTCCTTTCTCATCCTTGGCATGTGACCAGGCAATAGTAGAGTTGCAGTTAGCACATGGCAACACAAATTATGTAACCAACCAAGTTATGCAGAATGCTATTTTCAAATAACTAAATCAATGAAACAGAGACAGGTATTATGTCTTTCCCCTCAAGAGTAAATACGTGGAGCAGATTCTTTTAAACTGTTGTGTCACATGATCATCCTTAAAAATTGGCTCATTTGGAAATCTTAGATTTTGCAAAACTGGAAAACAGTGCTCAATTTTTTCGTAATTGGTCATTAAAATATCTGATATCATTTTAGGAATCAAGCGTCTCTCCGTAATGATCTTAAGGCCAGATGCACTTTTGACTCTGAATTTAAAAGTCTTCTCAGCATATTTAATCACTTGTAACATTCCATGTCAAGCAACTATTAAGCCACCGTTATTTTTCTTGACAACGAATCATCGAAATGGTGCAGAAGCATAGTAATGATCCGATTAAACATGACTCAAAACTAAAGATTCTGTGTAAACATCATAATCAGTATTCTTTATTATCTTCCGCACAACAAAATTTGCAATTTCTACCATCATTGATGTTTCTGCCCTTATTGAAGAACTGCATGTTACAAAATATATCCATGGCCCTTCATCTGATCGTGCACATTAGGAGCTTTCCATTCGCAAGCCAGCCACCTGATGCAGTAGTCATGGCTAATGCTTTTTGCTCTGTCTCACCAGGTCACCCCGTCATGGCCATTGCTTCCAAATGAAAAACTGGCGCAAAGCCCAGACTTGCTTCCGATGCAAATCCAAAGCCCATCTGGCCAATAACACTCAGTTCCCAGCTAAAGATGCCAAATGTCGGAATTGCCAAATCACTGGACATTTTGCAAAGGTCTGCTGTTCCAAAAGTACTTCTGACCAAGGTGCCCCACTCAAACGTCCCCAGCACATGAGTATCAACACCAATTCACTTTCTGCCGACCATACCGATCAATTTGAAGTTAATGTTGCTGTTTGTGGTCAAGATCTTGCATTTACGTTGGATGCTGGTGCTTGTATGTCCCTTTTAAATTGTATTCTCAGTATTTGGCCACATATTCCTCACAATATTCTGGTCTACGGCTCAAGCCAACAGGAGCATAATTTACGCCTTAACGCATTTTAAGAGCATTACTGTCAAGGAAGTCAAATGCAAACTCATCCAAACTGAAGTCAATTTTTAGGGCATCATCTCTCTTTTGAGGGTATAATGTCCAACAATAATAATGCTGCAGCAATTCATGATGTGCCTGCCCCTGCTGATGTGTCACAGCTACGTTTTTTTATGGGCGTGGCTCAATTTTACCGATGCCATGTGGATCACTTGTGACTTCTGTTTGGTCATCAGTAGCTTTTACTGCATTCTGTAACTTAAAAGGAACTATTGTAAACTCCTTATTCTTACCTTTACTCCTTATTACGATGTTGATTCAAATGTTGTAACTTTTTTAACATGTGATACAGGTGCTTTTGGTATTTCTGGTGTCTTGCACGTCCCATTTCTTTTGTAAGCCACTGTTTAACCAACACAGAAACACTTCATTCTGTTTGTGAACGGGAAGATTTAGGATGTCTATGGTCCATTGAGATATTTCACTTGTTTCTCTATGGTCGTCCCTTTACATTACACACAGACAAAAGTGTCCAACGACCTTGCTGACAGCTGAGGGGCTTATGCCATATGCCCAGTTGGATGGCAAGATTCCTTCCTTGTCTACAACTTTGGCATCCAATACAAGCCAGGCAAGGACCATGTTTTTGCTGACCACTTATCAAGATTACGACTTAACTCTACTGAACTACATGGTTTGGTCCGGGTGGACCTTATTGCTTTACTTGACATTACAGACTACACTGTCTCTATCGAGACATTACGTCATGCTGCATCTGATGACACCATTTTTAGCTTATTAAGTAATTACATCATTCAGCTCTGGCCCAATTATTCGGCCTTGCCAGTTGAACTAATACCATTTTGGGTCTTTTGTCAAGAGTTTAGTTTTGTAGATGACGTCATGCATTGTTTGGAATGTGTGGTAGTTCCAGTTGCCTTGCAACAGCAGTTTCTGTCGCTTTCTCCATGAGCACATCAAGATATTGTTCATACTAAGCAAAGTATTAGGGAATTTTATTAATGGCCTAAAATAGATAGATAAACCTGTAAAGGACTATGTCGAACATTGTCCTGTTTGTGAGCGGTTAGACAAGGTGTATATATTACGTGATGTTCCTGTTGAGAATTTGCCTTTTCCCCACCGTCCATGGGACAAATTAGCCATAGCTTTTGTCAGACTGATGGAGACGACTGAGAAGCCATACTTAGTTTCCCCTTATTGATTATTATTCAAAGTGGGTTGAATGCCAGGCGTTCAACAAAGTTACAACTCATGAAATTATTAGCTTTTTGCGCAATGTATTTCAGTACTTTGGTCTTTGTAATTATCTAGTTCCGGACACTTGGGCCTCAGTATCAATGTGAGGAATTAAGTATCTTTCTTCATGTGTTATTAACCACTGTCAATCCTTCTGCCAATGGGGCCGTAGAACTAATGAATCAGAATGTAAAAACAGTTGTTCAAAGTGCAAAATATGACAAAAAGCCGACACTGGTCGACTTACTACTTGAGTTCGTGTTTTCTTACAATAACACACTACATGTGATGACCCAGAAATCACCCACCATTATTAATGTCTGCTTTTTAACCGCCAGTTATGCACCCGTTTAAATACAATGCTTTGCTCTCCTGCCCCAACTGACTGACACTTCTACCTAGATGCTTTGGTCATTAGCACAGGACAAGCAAACCAAGCAGACGCAATATACTAATATGCAATGTTCAGCTGGACAGTCAAAGTATGTCAATGTTGGGAACTGTCAAAGATCTTAAATCTCACACTGGTAAAGGTCTTTAGAAGTATTCATCTCCCCGACGGGTTACAACTCAGGTCTTCAAGTACATGTACACGTACAGTCTCTCGGACGAATGCTTATCACCAAAGACCACCTTGGTGGCTTGGGAGAAAGCAGGTTATCATAAATTTCACTTAGCTTATTACTCCATCACTCATTTTTCAATTGTATAGTGTGCTTCTGTTCAAGCGCATCCAGTTCTGAGAATTCGTTTTGTTTGGTCATCTTGCCATTGTCAATCCAATTGCTAGCGTTTAATGAGAACACAAATCTCAGCATTTTCTCATTATACCAAGGTTTTCTCCTGCACATTGAGTAATGGTACTAGTGAAAAGGGAACCATTCAAGGCAAGACCAGGAGCAACCTACAACACCCAGACTACTACACGATGACCACTGTTCTGGTTACAAAATTCTCACAGCGATTGAGTGACGCTGGACATGTGCAGCAGCCGCCATATTGATTTTTAAGGCAACGAACATAGATATAGGCATACATCTATGGCAACAAAGCAGAAGACATTAACTCAGACCAATAACTAACTTGAACTATGAGTAACCACCTTGCAGTGGCGCCCTGACTTTTATCATCATGTGGCAGGTGATGAGTCCTGCTGACAAACCAAAGAGACATTGATGTTGTCTAACTGCTGTAATCTCAAAAACTCCTCCTATTACAGGATCAACTACAGAATTTATACTTCATTTACAATTGGAAAAACACATTATAATGTCGGGAAGCAGGTTCTTGCGACAAATAACTCCCTGTCTTGACTCAAGGTTGAGAAGACTAAATACTCACTTTACTTGCCTCCTCTTTTCTTAAAACCTACTCCTTTTTATACAAAAAATCAAACTAATTTTCCCACGCTAAAACATCTTAAAAACGTAAAATTGACCTGAGCATTCGCAAATTAGCTTAAATTACACATGGTATTTCATAATGGTTACATTAGTAAGAAACAAGAATTACGTAGATTTGAAGTTTTGATGTCGTCTTGAAGTTTTGATTGACTTAACGACATTTTCGGGGGATATCTCCAACAATACAATATATCAACAACTCTTTCTACTGCACATGCCTACCAGAATTAACATGACGACAACGAAAGCTCAGTCAGGGGGCATCAGAGAAGTGGCTTCGTGAAAAACAGAGTTATCAAGTTTTTGAGGAGATTGGCAGTCTTCTTACAACTTACGTTTCAACAGTGTTGGGGACAGACAACTTATCTCCACATGAGCACAGGTTGCATCTTCTCCTTAAATACTTGACAGAAGACAACAACATGTAACAAGAAAGGTATTCATTTTACAAATCCACTTAAATAAAAAGTATTACAGGTTGATCAGTTTCGCTATTCCCTATAATTGCATTTAGTTTTGTGCCATTAAATTTACCTAGGTCCATCATTAGTTAACAAATGGATGCCCAATACAGCATGCATTATTTGTATAACAAAATTGTCTAATGGTGCTCGATTTGGACCAAGTTTTGTGTGGACTTCAAGGGTAGATTTCTACATACCAAGATAGTGTAATGACAAGTGAGTAGTTACGTTTCAAACCATAGCCTCAAAGCTGTAGATGCCCAAAGGGATGACTACTATAAATTGGACTGTGGGGTGTAAATACTTACGTTTTGGAAAAACCTGTCACAGTGTAGCTCCATTCGAAAGATGGCAAAAGTGTCATCAAGGTAACAAAAGTAAACGCGCATTCTCCGGTTGTTCTTTTTTAGAACATTACAGCAATGGCTTAGTGCTCACTTTGCTTGTAGAAGGTTCTGGGTTAGAATCCACGACCATGTCATACCAAAGATTAACTTTATCACTAAGCCACTGCTGTGTACTAAGACTTTGAACATGCTACATAATGCTTCTCTGCTTAGCACGCAGCAATTACGGGATAGATTGTGTAATTTAAACACACGGTGGTACCAGTGAACCAGCCCCTCTACTGTAGCATTCACTGTGCTTGCACAGCTGTGTGGCCCGAAGGCTAAAGAAACGGAGATGGGGGCCGCCCTATACGCCAGAATGGTTTGGGAAGGAACTCTGACTTTTGAATTTCTCTTTTAGAAGTGCGTTCTCCTGAAAGCCAACAACAGTATTTTCTCAATATGGACCCAGCGGCCTACCCATTACTCACCGTCTCCTTGTCGATATATTTTATTCTCAAAACTTAATTCAACACCTCTAGTGGCATATTTCAATAACTCAACAAAAATCTCCTCTTGAATGGAGGGCCTTTCACCTGTACAAACCGTTGGCACATACATTTATAGTTTCATAAAGGTGGACGTTAGTAAATAGGCTAGTCATGTCAAAAGAACACAAACGTTTTACGAGAACCTATGATGAGATTTTGAACCTAATTAGCAAAAGTAAAAAAACCCTGCGATACAGGTTTTGCTATAGATTTTCAATACTGCTTCTAAATGGCTAGAGAGCCATTTAGCCAATTTATGGTGAGTAGAGCTAATCATAGATACAATAGGCCTATGTGGAGTGTTATTGTTACGTATTTTAGGTAAACCATGCATAGGTGGAGGTTGAGAACCTGTGGGACGAATCCGATCGTAAATTTCACTACTTACTTCATTTTTGATTAAAATCTCTAACTTGACTTGTGTTTATGTAGATTATTCTCATGAAACAATTTCGTTTTGTCAATTTCATCCTTCAAGAATGCCCGTTCAATGTCAGGGCTGTGTCTCTAACTTCATTGGCTATTTAATGTTAAAAAGGCTGTAGTCAAATGTTTCTCTGCTGTCAATCCCAAAATTGTTTTCGTGACAAGGAAGATCTTGCCATCCACTTATAAGTATTGCATACTTACGACACAAAAAGACTTAGTACTGTATAAATTTCTGTGCCTATGTGAGGGATCAAACAACTAGATATATACGAAAATCATAGATGTATTTAATGATAGCAGCATTCCTATAAACATACAAGGATAAAAGAAAAATGAAATTATGTATTATGTATTTACTTCTAAATTTTTCGTTTATGTTGCGTTTTGTTCGTTTGAAATGTTTTGGACTGTAGGCATAGCATAGTTAGGCTTTGTTTTGGTGTTATGTCGGTTTATTGCCCTTGGATGTGAAAGCTCGTTTAGTATGTTGATGAATGTTTAGTAGACCTATATCCAATTGTGAACACAGCAATAGTGATAAAGTAAACAACAAATGTAAAATAAGGCAAGTAAGTTAGTGACAATGCAACACTTACCAGCTGCCATGTCTGTTACTATGTAGCCCATTGCTTCTGTTTTCAAGCCTATTTTCGTGTTTGCTGTCTATCCTGTCTATGCTTTGCATTTATGTATTTAATGCAAATAAACGTCCTTATCCTTGCAAATTTGACAATGACATCCAGTGGAATCTGAGAATATTTCTACTTAAACAATTCTGTAAATAAATGAATAACTTTAGACTAATAATTCACTGTTTTGGCATGAAAACGAAGAAACTCCTCTTCTAATTGCCGAATGCTTTCCATGAAAAGGGATGTAGGCTGTCTAAGTCCACCTAATGATAGGCATCTGATCCAGTGTAAGCATGGTCAGGTGGATTGCTGGAAGGTGTACCCTGTTCTGGATGCTGTACCTTAAATTTATAGGCAAGGTAACCGGCTACATACCTTAGGCCTTCATCTCCACATTCTCTACAGACATTTTTCATTTGACTTTCTTCTGTACCCTTGTTGCCATTTGATTCAGATGCAGATGAGATGTTGAGGTCATCAGATACATCTGATTGTCCCTGAAGTGATGACTTGCCACAAATGGAGACCACAAACGAAGCAAAAAGAGTGCAAGATGAAGGCACATTACATGTGTCACTAGTACATGGAACAGGGGTGCCTTGCACAGCAAACTGGGAAGATTGTCCAAGCACAAGAACTCTAAATCTGTTTAGAGCTTCAACAGGACCTGGATGACTGAGAGATGCACCATGAGCTCTCATCCTGAAAAGAAGTTCTCAAGTGCATCCTGAATCAGTCGGCAGGTCAAAATGTATTTTATGCCGTATCGGGATGATAGCTCAGTAGACAACTTTTGCAAGGACAAGTTGCTTACTAGGATACAATGCTGAAAAGGCAGTAACTTTGTAGTTTTGCATTGTAGCATTGTTTGACAAGGGATGACACTTTATCGATTACACTCAATTTTCAACTTTTATACCAAATGCATATTTGGTTTCTTGCAAGACTTCCTTACAACGTAAATTCATGATGTCAAATCAGCTGTTGACAAGACTATAGAAGTCAGCTACATTATCCTTGCTTTTAATTAGATATCCAATAGCAGAAGCTGTTGTGTGTGATAAATCCTGTGCTGCTAGGGAAACTCTCTGTCAATAGCACAGACTTTGACAACATTTGTTTTCAAGGCTTAAGTTATAATCATATAGATAGACTCTGTCATAGGCTGATCAAATGCATAGTAAACAGGTTGTTTCCAAGGAGGTATAAGGCATCTGACCATGACAACTTGCATTTGTCTATGGGGTCCATATATTTTGTCATCCCTATGATTGTACATGACATCCTCGCTGATTTTCATTTCATCATAGGAAAGAACGCAGAGACTGTAATTTGGAACATCCGTGTTGCCTATAGACACTATCGTAAAAGGTTTCATACAATTCAACAATGTCTCTTTAAGCTGGTACTTACTAGGTCATTAGAGAGATAGCAAAGTTTGTATGTAAAGACTATGATACTTCCAGTTGATAAGAATCTTTTTTCATGTTTTGTAATTTACTAAATCCCGTCTTCTGTTTATTCACATAGCTGTCAACATATTATGTAACTGAAAATTTTTATCTGAATTACAAGATTTGTATGCTTTCAAAGTCATGGCCAGTTTTATAATTTTTGTGCTTCTTACGCACATTGTTTTTATAGCAAGTAACCGAAAAGAGGTACTCTTCTTACCGCGTATGATGTCAGTTTGTAACCCAGGATTACACTGAAAGCCTGAAACCCATCTTCAGAGGGTAGCTATATAATTGTATGTCTTTTGACAGTGCTCTTAGTTGTAACCCATTTACAATATCATCTTGAAAGAAATTTACTCAGCCTTTTGTAAAATGAGTCAAGAGGTTTTGTCTTGTGGCCTTTGTTGCAGGCTTTTGTGATGCCGACCTGCGTTTTTCCTTGCACAAAGCATTCATGACCCTATTCTGTGATTTGATGACTGTTTTTAGCTTTTTCATCTCCTTTTTTGCAATTGCGAGGTGTTCCGACAATTTAGCTGATATGTCCACTTGTAGTGAGACATCAACATGGTTGTTAAAGGGCATTTTACAGTCAACTTTTGGAGCATCTATTAGTTCAGATACCAAACATCTGCGCTGTCGCTTTAAGTTTCATTCACGCCTCGTAGCTCTGACTTTGGTTGTCCTGGAGAAATGTAAAAAAGGTGATGATATTTGAAGCTCAGATGTGATACAGAGACCTTGAATAGTGACTTTAACTGCTCTCAGATGTAAAGTTTTTATTTTATATCAGCCATTGTCTTTGGTGGCAGTATACCTAATAAGTTCAGTAATTACGACATGTAAACATAGGAATATGAAAGTCTACTGAGTATTGAAACCCACACCTTATCACCAAATCCTCCCACCCTGAGAAACGCAGTCTCAACAATGTCCTTACAATAGAGAGTATGTTACAATATGTTACCATGTTCAGCATTAGGGTTTCCATCAGAGTATGAGCTCTGAAAATTTTTCTGGGAACCCCCATTTATGCCCCCCTTAATTTCATCCCCACTCCTGACCCCTACTGATGTAGTGTGGCAGAGTGTAGATACCAATTGTCATATTGGGGAATCCCTTGACAGCCAGTTGAGTTCTTAGTTCTTAGCAAGAGCTTACAATGTCAAAAAGAAGTTATGATCTGTTGCTCATATCTCCTTTGCTTGCTCATCTACGTCATTTCCGGTTTTGCAACCCATGTCTTTCTCACAGACATAAATTTATAACAGCTCCCTGGTCTTTCTATTCTGTGGCTTTGCCGTTGCTGTGTGACCTATTCCTCGTTATGAAAATGAGGTTTTCTGCGCCAGTCTCTTCTGTCTCCTTGTCCTCGAGTCCTGGGGTTTCGTTTTCCGGTTGAGTTGGAGAATCTTCTAACGTTGTCTTAACCTAACCTTCATTGATAACTTAGACGCAGATCTAATAGCCTCTGATACCTAGACTGTAAAGCATGGATCAAACGCACAGAAATTTACTTCGATCTTGTCGGATGAGTTTGTGCAGGGACATGGACGGGGAATTAGTCGCTGCACAGTTGTACTCAAATTCTATTATCAGCCTGGAAGACAAGGAATTGATAAATAATGAAGTGACGCCATTCAAAAAAAACGAGAAACTGTTAGATATCTTGCCCAAACGTGGACCAAAGGCGTTCTATATTTTCTGTGAGGCCTTAAAGACCATCCACCCTCACTTAGAGACCCTTCTGAAGCTCGGTGCCCATTCACCAACCGACGGATCTGGTAAGACGAGCTAATATATGCAATCTGTATTTCCTGTCTCATCGTTTTGTTACCGATTCTAAGGTTTTTTTAGGTATCGTGTAATCGACAAGTAGAGAAGTTATCGTTTGCCTGCTACGATAGTACTTGGTCGTCACTTTTTCTTTTGTGTTGTTTTATGCTTTACACTTCACGAACATGTTTTATTAAGTATCCTCAGATCTCAAGAACAGCTTTCTGATGTTATGTTGCATGTTCGGTCATGGAAAATTGCCATCTAAAAGAACTCAATTATACGAAAAGCTATGTGGATTTTATCATGTCTTGAGTCGTAAGCTTTTTCTGAGGCACGTCTCGACAGCCTGATTGTTATATCTCTACAAGAAGCAGTAGTTGCATTAAGAGCACAGAACTTGAACGTATGCTATAAAACTGTTAGTCTATATCAAGTAATCTTTCATACGCCTGCTCACTTAAGCTGATAAAAGTTTAATGATGAAGCCGGCGTTTTTAACATTGACGTCCAAACGTGCAGAGCCACGGAAAGTGCCTAACGTAGTAAACACATCCCGTAGTCTTTTACATAGCGTAGTTAGCTATTCGTCAGTGACCAGTTATCTATGAAGCATTAATTGTGCTCTGCCTTGTGGTTGAGATTCCAAGTTCCGTTTTCTGATTTCTCGTTTTGTAATAGATTTCGAGCCAGTTTTCAAGAGAAGCGCAGTTGATGCATCAAAGATCATGTCGACTTCAGCAAATCAACAGGAGAGTATAAATGCTGGTACTGGTGAGTGGTATTTAATGGTATGCTGTTAATACGGTAACTTGTATGTATCATTTCTGAGTAATAATAGCGTGTTCGCGTGTACGCTGTTATGTGACAGACGACACATTCATACGTCGTTTGCAGAGGGGTGTTGTCTTGAACAGGTTCAACGCACCTGCTTCAGTAAATGGAGAACTGTAGTATGACTGTCAATTTTATCTTGATTCAGTAATTGTTTAAAGTAGGAAAGTATTTTGTAAGTACATGTACAGGGTTCACCATAGGCGAGAATCACACAGGCCTTTGTGGTGAAAGTTATTAGGAAACAGAATTATAATAATCAGGAACGTTATTTTAAGAACAGCACGCATTTACTTTGGCGTGTTGTGACGTCATGGGTTATTTTTAATACATTTGATTTAAGTAGTTATAATCATATTTTTCGTAATCAACTTGGTGGCATGCGCTTTCAAGAACCGAAGTACTTTCTTTTTTTTGTAAAATTGTATCAATAATGAAAAGAAATCATTATAATAGTTCTTGTCACAGACAGAAGCCTTTCCAAGCCTCAGGGTTTGACCTTGGGTCTCACAGTAATCTCAATCTTGTGGACCCTTACAATTTTCTGATAGCAGCTTAGATAAGGTGGTTACAAATTGTTGATAGTCTTATATTGAATGTCATTGCAAAGAAACTTGTATGCATAAGCCCGGCAGAATATGGCTCTGTGTGGCTTAAAGCCTGCGATTTGACACACCAGGAAGAAAACACCTACATACATTTATTGAATAAATTGGAACTGCTCATTTTAAGATTCTCTTATTTCGTCATGGATTCTGGAGATGAATTTATTGCTGTTGCTTTCATAAATAAAAAGTGAAAACAAGAGGCCATCACATAGTTCCCCACAGTTTATGAAGTGGTACAGTTTTGAAGATATGGGATTTAAGTGACACTTGTTGGTTTACAAAGTTGAGCTAAAGGATCATGATTTACTTTTTGAACTTGTAAATATTATTGTTGGCATATAGATATTATGTGAGTAAAGCCTGAAACAATTTGGAGCAATGCCATGCTTTTGGTGTTATCTATCAATGAATTGTAGATCCATAAGGTCTTAACAATTTACAAGATAATATGTTGTAGATTGAACGAGGTAATTTGAAGCTCCATACTTTGCATATTACACAGTTCAAAAAATCGTGTAAACTGTTGTCAATTTGCTATTTAATACAGTACACTCCCGATAACTCGAACTTCCAGTAACTCGAACTGTTTTTGAATTCCCATTGAACCTTCACTAATACTTTCTCACAAAAATCACTCGATAACTCGAACCCCCGATAACTCGAACATTCGTTAAGTC
>JANTCA010001699.1:0-11824 GCA_024741275.1 Chironex yamaguchii | reverse complement strand
AATACAGCTTAGTTCATGCAACTAAATGTCCTACAGATAACAATGAAGCTGGATGTTGAGCATCACTATTCCAACAAAAAATTATCATGCTTTGCTTGATTTTGCTTGTATCAACTCAAGTATAATGCAAAAAGATAATTTTGTAAGCTTGATCTTAAGTGATGACTTTGTGATATTATTGTCTATCCAGGAACTCATGCTTATACATTGCTTACCAATTACCCTGACCAGGACTAGGTAAGTTCTCAACCTAACTCCATCCTTGAAAAATGGATTCCTCAATCGAATACTAAACTTTTAATAGTAGTAAATAAGACTTGACATTTCCGTCGCAGCATACCCAGCTATTATTCATGATCATAAAGATGTACCGATTCATATGATGATATTTACTTATAATTTATTTGCTTTCTTATAATCTTTACTGATCTTAAATAAATACATAGAATAGGTGTAGCACTTGCATTCAGTATAAATTCTATCAAAGCCCAAATTTATAAGAGAACTTGTCATAGTAGATTTTGTTTCTTCCTTCCATCTTTAATTCTCTGATTTATTAATTACAATTTTCATTGCAGGAACAGTACCGTCAGTTGCAAAAGAGAGTTGAAAATCATGTTGCATCTTTTCTTTCGAGACAAAAATGGTCAGAGAATCTCTCCAAAAACAAATTGCGGGAAAATATACGGCAGCACATTAACCAGTAAGTATTATAAATTAATATACCTGACAAGAAGTTTATTTTATACGAAACATGTAGCAAAACTAGCCCATCATAAACAAGAAAAGAAGCAAAGAAACCAAAAATAAAGAAACAAAGCATCCAAGAGTCCAAGTGAAGAAACGAAGTCCTTCTGCCTTCAGAGTACTGGTTTTCTTGTTTTAATGTAGACAGACTCCAATACACTGAAAGGACGATCTATCTGTGCCAATTATCCAAAAATTATCATCCTTGTACATTTTGGCACATTCTCAATTTTTTAGTAAATGTTGGCCTATGGCAGAATCGCATGTTTTGGTAGTCATTTGCCTTGCATGAGATGGCTGTTCTTTAGGAGAAATTGATGCTTGGCGTACAGTGTCTGGAACATTTTGCATGATCCTGTCACCCAATCTTTGAGAAGTGTGACTTACATTCTGAGTTTCACATCGGCACAAATATTCATATACTACTAAACTTTTTTGTGTGGAAGCTATACAATCCTTGTGAATGGATGGCAAGATCTCCCTAGTCGTGAAAACAATTCTTGGATTGACAGCAGAGAAACACTTAACTACAGCTTTTTTAATCTGTGTTTCTATGCAGATAGAAACATTGCTTATCCAAGGAAGTTTAAAATATACAGGACATTTTTGAGACCCAAAAGTTTTCTCAGTTGCAAAATCAGTAAATTTTTTTGAAGAATTTTAGAAACAACATCCTCTGGATATCTGTTTTGAGGAGAATAGATTTTGTTTTCCCTAGTTCCCAATTTAATTTAGATTTTGAACAGATACAAAGTGCTCTATGGGGAGAGTGTTCTGATGAGGTTGATTTTCCTCATTCTTCGGCAAAAGAAATCCCAACGAATGTCCTGACCAGTAAAAGTAGCTTTTCAGTAAACTGTTGTTAACAAGTTAGTATTGGTTTTTCCCATCATCTTTTTCCTTTTCATCCGTAAACTTGAGAGCTGGATGTAACTGGTTAAGTTTTTGGAACAACCTATTGTAGTAAAAAACCCCCGGACACCTTTTGGTTGCTTTCCTTTAGAAATGAAAGTCACACTGCTCTTGAAAACTGACAAAAATATTTGCCATTGCTGAACCCAAGGGGCTGCCCATTGCCACATGGTCCTTTTGTCGCTACATTGTATTGTTAAAACTGAATTCAACACCTCTAGTGGCATATTCTACTATTCCACTAACTCAACAAAGATCTCCTTTGGGACGGAGGGCTGTTCAACCTTTCCCCTGTACAAAGCATCGGCACACATTTTCATCGTCTCATCAAGGGGGACAATACTGAAAAGGTTGGTTGTTTAAAAAAAAAACACATAACCACCTCACGAGAATCGATTTTGGGTTTTTGAACAAGTTTTGCAAAGGTGAACCGATCTTTGATACAGGATTTGCTGTCAATTTTCAACACTGGTCCTAAAAGGTTAGAAAGCCATCTAGCCAAATGATAAGCAGAAGCAATCATGGATAAAATAGGCCTAAGTGGAGTATTGTTCTTATGTGTTTTAGGTAAACCATACATATGTGGATATTAAGAACCTGTAGGACGAATCTGTAATAGCCTATGTTTTAATTTAGCTTCAATTTTTGCATTTCAACACTGCCTAAATTTTGAAATTTTTCTTGGTCATTAAATAAATCAATCATCTTATTGATATAGTCATTTTTGGTAAGAATTGTGACCCCAGACCCTTTATTAGGTTTTGTGATAAGAATGTCTTTATTACATCTTGAAGATTTTATTAACTGAAAATGTTCTCTGTACATGTAAAAATCCAAAAGGTCCATTGGAGTGCCACTTAGGCATGTGCCAAATCATTTAATCTTCAGATGATGCTTTGTGTTTAGTTAATTGGGCAAACAAAATTTCAAATTTAGCAAAACGTTCTTCTCTTTTAACATTTTGGCAAGGTGTACAAAACTCTAGGCCATGTCCTAAAACAAATTCTTCTACCTCAGACAACGTGTAACTGGACAAATTTATGATATGTCTTTAGGAATTATTTAATATATTGCTGTAAAGTTTTTTAGTCATGAAAGAAATGTTTGAACGATGTCTGTATTTAGTTTATTTTCCTATCCACTGATCGATTTATAAATGTAGCTGCACAGATGAAACATGTCAAAAAACGAAGGAAAACGTCTCATTTTAATCCATTTTGACCTATATGTATGTAGTACATCCTGATAAAACAACTTAGTTTTGTTAGTTTTGTTTTATCCCTTAAAAATGATCATTCAATGGCAGGACTGTGTCTGGCTGGTAACAAAATCTTCTTAATACATTTACTATATACTAAATCAAGTAGTACCTATATTCTAACCCTAAATGGAAATATACAAGTCAAATCACCCAAACCACAAATAAGGTATTAAAACTTCAGACAAGTGAATATTACTAAAAAAGGGTTCTGAAAGGGAAACGATAGCATCATCGTGATCATTAGCATCATCATTACAATCAGCATTGTCTTTATCATTACCATCATCATTATATTAGCATCATATTTATCATTAGCATCTTCATCATGATTATCATACTCTTTATTGTTGGCATCATCTTTATCATTAGCATCACCATTATCATTAGCATCATCTTTTTCATTAATGTCATTTTCATCATCATTATCATTGGGATCGTCTTGATCATTGTTGTCATCTTTATCATTGGCATCGACTTTATCATTAGCATCATCATCATTAGCATCATCTTTATCGTTAATGTTATCATTATTATTAGCATCATCTTTATCACTAGCATCATGATTATCATTAGCATCATCTTAATCATTATTATCATCTTTATCATTAGCATCAACTTGAACATTAGCATTATCATTAGCATAATCTTTATCATTAGTGTCATTTTTATCGTTAGCATCATCTTTATCACTAGTGTCATCTTTATCAGTAGCCTCATCATCATCGTTGTCCTAATCTTTATCATTAGCATAATCTTTATCATTAGCATCATCTGAATCATGAGCATCAATTTTATTATTAAGATCATCATTCTCATTAGCATCATCATTATCATTAGCATCAACTTTGTCATAAGCATTATCATTATCACTAGCATCAGCTTTATCATTAAGATCATCATTATCATAAGCATCACCTTTATCATTAGCATCATCATTATCACTAGCATCATCATCAACATTAGCATCGTCATTATAATTAGCATCATCATTCTCATTAGCATCATCATTATCGTTAGCATCATCATTATCGTTAGCATCATCATTATCACTATTATCATCATTATCATTAGCATCATCATTATCACTAGCGTCAACATCAACATTAGCATCATCATTCTCATTAGCATCATCATTATCGTTAGCATCATCATTATCGTTAGCATCATCATTCTCATTAGCATCATCATTATCGTTAGCATCATCATTATCGTTAGCATCATCGTTATCGTTAGCATCATCATTATCACTATTATCATCATTATCACTAGCATCAAATTTATTATTAACATCATCATTATCATAAGCATCACCTTTATCATTAGCATCATCATTATCACTAGTATCATCATCAACATTAGCATCATCATTCTCATTAGCATCATCATTATCGTTAGCATCATCATTATCATTAGCATCATCATTATCGTTAGCATCATCATTATCACTATTATCAGCTTTACCGCAGCAGTGGCTTAGTGGCAGAGTGCTCGCTTTGCATGCGGGAGGTTGTGGGTTCCAATCCATGACCGGGTCATACCAAAGACTTTAAAAAAATGGTACATAATGCATCCCTGCTTAGCACTCAGCACTTATGGGATAGATTATGGAGGTTAAACACACAGTGCTACCACTGGGCAGGCTCCCTACTGTAGCATTCACTGTAATTGCACAACTGTGTGGCCCAAAGGCTAAAGAAATGGAGATGGGTGCCGCTCTAATACACCAAATGGTGTGGAAAGGAACTTTGACTTTTTTGACTATATCAACTTTATTATTAAGGTTATCATTATCATTAGCATCATCATTGTCATTAGTATCATCATTGTCACTGTTATTATCATTATCACTATTATCAACTTAATTATTAACATCATCATTATCATAAGCATCACCTTTATCATTAGCATCATCATTATCATTAGCATCATCTGTACTATTAACATCATCTTGATCGTTAGCATCATGATTATCATTAGCATCATCTTTATCATTGGCATCGCCTCTATCGTTAGCATCATCATCATTGGTCTAGTCTTTGTCATTAGCATCGTCATCATTAGCATCGTCATCATTAGCATCGTCATCATTAAGATCATCATTATCATAAGCATCGTCATTATTAGCATCATCGTCAATTACGTCATGGGAATCACCTTTTTTATTGAAACATCGTTATCATAAGCAATATTATTAGTAGTATTTTCGTCTTCGTTATTGATTGATATTGCTAGGTAATTATGTTGCTATTGTCGCCATCGTTATTACTATCTTTCTCGTCATTGTAAGAGAGTAGTGAATCTTATCTGTTTTGCTATTGGCAAGTTAATCTTGTCTATTGTCTAATTTTAATCTTGCGATCAGTGTAAAGTGAGATGGATTTACTAAAACTATATCTAATACTTGAAAGTGTCATCTTGTACGCAATCTGTGGAAGTTTTTTTAAATACAGTCATTCTGTTAGTAATATTCTTGTGTGTTAGTTGACCTAAGAATTATTTCAAAGTAAATTAAAGATTGGTGTCACCTGTCGTGATGCATCGTAGGACTTTTAACATATTTTTAGCGGAAAGTTCCCTTAAATTCTTGAGTTTGATGTCTTAAAAGGTGTACTCCTCCGTTATGTTTTATGTTTTAAAACTCACACACGCTTTAAAGAGTAGATTTTTTATGTTTTCCTGACACCTGCCTAAATTGCAAATTTTCATTTTGGGATTAACTATTGTTATGGTACTACCATTGTGAAAGCTGGAGACTCATTTAGTACTTGTACAATGGCAATGTTGTACTATACCATTTATTCCTTGCCATATGTATCACTTTTAAAAGTACATGTGTTTACATTTTATCATTTAATCTAGGTCTGAGGTTATTATCAACGGCGTTCAGCACTTAATAAATGAGGTTTTATACGATCAAGCATCAAGTTTTAATTCGAGAATTGATCTAGAGGTGGATAAATATTTGAATTCACAACGAACTCAGGAGCAAAAAGAGTCGCAGAAAGACAAGAATATTGCCACACCTGGGAAATCAACTGATGGAGTAAAATGTGCAGATTCACAAGAATCGTCCGCCTCTGACCGTAGTGCCGTCATTTCAAAACACGGAGAGAGTTCGAGTACACGATTTAAGCCATCTTCACTGAAAAGTTGTGTAGGAAACGAAGAATTGCCAAAAAACGATCCACATGGAAAAGACAGTGTATCAAAGTCTCGTCCATCACCTCATTCCAGTTCATCCAAATCAAATCCTCTTGTCAAAAGGAACCCAAGTAGTGGTGCACATTCATTAACTTCCGATACCCACGAAGTGCATTGTCAGTCCGATACCTCTCCACGTCCACGAACTGGTATAAGCGATTCTCCAGGTTCTACTCGGGAAGGAAACAAACGCTCACAATCGAATTTATTTGGGAGTGCATGTGAAAAGTTGTCAGTTACCAGTGATTCGGCTGTGGGCCAAGCTACCATTTTATCAAGCATTTCATCTGATACTAAGACACAGAAACAGACAGGCTCACGAGACGAGTCAGCGAAAACGGTCAATAGAGAAAAGGGTATGGTCACAGAAAAGATATGTCAGGAACAATTGATGTTATGTAGTAGCTCTTCTGGTGCAACTGAAAGGACACACGATGACCTTATAGGCAGGGTAGGGGCCAGAAAGGAAGCCAGATCTAAACCTAATGAAGACCCCTGCAGTTCAAATCAGTCTGTACCTCCACGCGACACCGAGTCATCAAAACCCTCCAACTGTTTAACACCAACCAAGAAAAGCAGTGATCTGAATGAGAAATGTAACACATCCACCGTACAGGGTGACAAAGTTGAGTCTGATATTGTAAAAGAGATTGATGCTGACCAGTGTGTAGATCGCAGCAGAATAGGTGTGATCTCCAGTACACTGGGGCATTCTGCAAAAGAACTGAACTCAGGCGCTTCAAAAGACAAGATAGAACTTGAGAATTCTGCTTGTGACGTTGGTAGTGGCTCGTGTGGAGAAGGTAGTAATGTGGTTATAGACCAAGATTTGCGGACATTTCATTCTCGGATGGAATTCGTAATTACGGAGCAAGAGACTGTGGGTGATGATTTTTCCTGTGAACGATCGAAAAGGAAAAAGAAAGCATGCCCCACTGATGATGATATATCTGAGTGTAGTGATAGATGTCAGAAGAAAAAGAAGTGTGATGAGAGTATAGAACAAGATGATCCTGAAACAATTAGTATCACCGTTGAAAAGGAAAGTGGCTGTGAGAGTACAAGTCCAAGTTACCCAGAACATAACGAGGAGGCGTCGGAAGCCAATGTAGGATGTAGTGCCAGTGTTGGGAGTAAAGATAGCGATGAAGAAGCGCATGAAGACGTGGATTTCGTAAAAAACCAATTTAACGTCTTGGATACATCAGAACACTTGTGTGGCTCAGGCGCTCGCGACTTTATTGAAGGGAATGAAACTGACACTATTCAAGAAGAGCATGGAAAAACTGAAGAAACTGAAGCTAAAAGTGGCATTGCAAAATTGGGTTCTCCTCCCCAAGCGATAGAAGAAAATGCGTTGGAGACGGAAAATACGACGGGTTCGGACAAAATAGGCACTGAGGAAAGCAAACATGAGCTTGACATCCCAACTCAAGTGCAAACGAGAGGAAAACGACCAAGGCAAGCATCCGAAGATGTGGACCCATCAGCTTCGATAGAAAATGACGATAGTGAAACATATAGAAGGAAAAAGAGAGACAAACCTTCAACATTATTTTCTCAAGGGGAATATATCATCTCACCAGTACTTGTTAAAGAAAAAGGAAGTTTAACTGCTGGTCGAATTCCCAGACAACCACGAGAAACGACGAGTGTACTGTTGGATTCCAGTGCCACAGAACCACGTGGTGTAAGGACGCGCCGAACGTCAACTGGGGAATCAGATGATGATAGAGCAAATGAAAGAGTAGAGAGAGGGCGCCCCCGTACGAAGAAACTCAAGTCTGACTCAAATCCAGATAAAGTGATGAAGAGAGGGACCCGTGGGAGTACAGAGAAAGTGGATCCTCTGTCTCAGGGAGTTGCTGGTAGACCAAAGAGGAATGTGAAGCCTAAGCGTTGCTACTCTCCATCGGAAAACCGATAGACAGTACCCTTACTCAACCATTGTAAACTGGAGATTTTTAGGTCGTCACATTTTCTGTAAAATACCAAAAACACGTCACATGATACATTGTTTGTTTGTCATTGGAAGTTTGTGTTACCCTGTAGTCAACAGATTAGGATCATAGCATATGAGGACCGATCACGCCTGGTTGCCGTAGGGGCAATTGTTATAGTTTTAGTTTGAACTATATCGTGGCCCTCCACAAACTGGCCCAAACAGAACAAGTTGGACTTGGACTTCTTGGACTCTTCTAGCAATGTTTTGTTTCTTCATTTTCTCTTTCTCTGTTTCCTTTCTTGTTTATGATTGGCTAGTTTTGCAACATGTCTCGTATAAATAGGTTGCCATATACATATACTTTCCTTTCTGACGATTCATACTCTGAAGAGTGCGAGAGGAAGAAAGCTTTTAAGTATGTTTTCAGCATGATATCTAAAAATTTTCATGGCGATTTTCAGGACCTTTACCACAAACAGATGCATGTGTTGTGTATAGCATGCCGTTAAGTTCTTATCTCTGCCTTCAAAAGAACGATAATCATTGCTTCTGTCATGGTAGTAACATTTTGTTACTTCTTAATCCGCTAAGTAAGAAAAGTCAATATTGGTAGTATACATGTCTTGTTTCGTAGTTGAAAGTATTCTACGTTCCCGTAATATGCCCTAATCAAGAGCAGTCATTAAATAAGTCTACTCTCGTAAATGTTTTTTAAATTATTTGTTTTACATACGTATTTAAATGGTTTGTTGCTGAAGGCCTTGGAACCTTACCCGCACAACAAATGAATTTCTTTGATTCGGTATTGTGCTATCAAATGCCGTTATTGTTATCCTCCGTGATTGTTCATTAGTAATGAGAACCAATCTGATCCGATTTTTTATTGCTTTATTGATGTCTCTGCTTGTGTTATTCGATCCTTGATAGATGATTTAAACTCACGTCCAAAACAAAGCTAAGTTCAAGCAAAAGCTGGTGTAATAAAACAGATGGTGTAAAGGTTGGCATAAAATTATACATCACTGAGGGGCAAAGCAAGGAGGTAAAGCAGGGAAATAGAGCGGGGAGACAAAACTGGGAGACAAAGCAGGAAGACAAAGCAGGAAGACAAAACAGGGAGCGAGAGGAGGGACAGCAGGGAAAGAGAAGATGGAGGTAGAGCAGGGGGAAGACAAGAGAGATGGATCAAGATGGAGCAGAAGATGGAGCAGAAGATGGAGTAGAAAGATGGAGTATGGGGGTACAGCACTTAGATGGAGCAGGGAGATCCTACAGTGTAAAGTTTGAGTGTAAAGTATAAGACGAAAGACAGAAATTTGGAACTAAGTAAAAATATTCTTTCTAACTTTTCACCGTAGCAGTGTATAGTGGTAAAGTGCTGGCTTTGTGTACAAAGGTTGTGGGTTCGAATCCGTCACTGGGTCATACCAAAGGCAAAAATGGTACATAATGCTTAGCACGCAGCACTAACAGGATAGATTATGCAAGTTAAAACACACGGTGCTACCAATGGGCCAGCCCCCTACTGTAGCATTTACTGTGCTTGCGCAGCTGTGTGGCCCAAAACCTAAGGAAACGGAGTTGGGCCCCGCCCTATATAACAAATCGTGTGGGAAGGAATTTACCTAACTGTTATGCCCTTCCAAGCTTCAGTTTGAGGACAGGATCCTTGTGTAGTGTTTTTAGTCTCTTAGAAATGGAAATATGGAAATCTTTTTGCAAAATATAGAATTAAATCTGCCCCATCAAATCCTGTAGAGTTTTAAAACCCAAATACGTAAAAGATTATAGTTGTTAAAGTAATACGTGTGCAACTTGGAGTAGTTTAAACGAGTTGAGATGTTTATTTAATATCAACCTCAGTCTCATTTAACATTAACACAAAGCATAATAAAGTTTAATGATTGTTGCATGGGTTGGATGAATTCATACATGAATGCAAGAAAGTAAAAATGTCAAGAATATGCTTACTCGTTTGAGTTTCGTTATCGCATATACATCTACATGGCACGAGCGACCCTACTGATCTGGTACTCAATTAATTGACGTAGGAGACCATAGCTGAAACCGCAGAGATAGTGCACGACTGAAAATTGTGTACTCATACCATTTGACTATTTTGAAAATGACAACAAAAACAGGCAATATACATTTATATCTATATATGTAAAACTACAGCACAATACAACAATTTACATATTTACATATGAGCATGGCGCTCTAAAGATCATTTTCATAAGTTATTGTCAAAACATGTTTTGTGTTCAAGACCAACTGATCGGTAATCAAAACAATAAGTCAACGACAGTAATACTACAAAAAGACATCAGGGCAATACGACAATGATGTCACAGTGATGGGCATTCTTGAAGGGAATACCTACAATGCAAATCTATGCAACATCACTATGTCCTTGATTGTGATAATAAAAGAGCGGACTTTTTTCACCTCCAAAAATACAACTTTTTCCTCTGTAAATTTCTCGCCTTAAAATGACAAGTTAGGGGGTTCACATGAGACGCTAGAAAGAACAAGTCATTCCATTTTATTAATTACAATTTAAATAGACAGACTATCTTCAAAACATCACATCCCTTCTAGCATTGATTTCTCCCGTCAAGGTAGAGGCAAAAGGTCTAACCAATGCTGTGAAACCTTCAAGAATGCGCCAATAACTAACTGATTGCATATTACGAACAAATCCTTTGATGACAATCACAGGCCAACAAACGATGTAGACTTGAGAACCTCTACAATACCATTCAAGACCGATTTGCATCTTGATTTGCACTTTAACAGTAGCCACATTCGTGTATGCGCATTGAGTACGATGATGCAATAGTTTTCAAACTACTAAGCGAACTCTTGTAGTGGTAATAGCATCTTTTACCATCCTAGCAACAGTAACCATGCGATAATAAGCCCCAGTCGTTTTAAACAGATAAACCACTACAAGAGTGAGCAGGGAACTATCTATTTTTGTAAAGAGCGAATGAACTCTTCACTTAAGACCATCATTAATCAAATGAGATCATATTTTAAGTCATAGTTTTGGCCAAATTGTTATGTGCCAGCAGCGCCCTCTTACGATCCAATTCAAATATTAACAGAATCGAAAATAACATTCAAACTTCAATTTCCATTCCTACCACTCCTTTCATCAAAAATTATATTTTTACGTCCAAGTAAAAATACCCCAACCTAACCTTCAATCAAAGTACCCCAACTATTCACAGTAAACACAATGGTGTAAGCATTAACGACTTGCCTTATTTTTAATTCCTTGTTAGTTTCCCGTCCCCATCTCCCTTTAACTCCACAACACTGGTTTACTTTCAAAACAAATATCAGATAAGAATGCACTTAAATGTTCTCTTCCGTGCGCGCTGTGAAGTGCAAATTGGTCTTAAGATATCTTACCATTTAAAGGTTCCAAATTGGTGACAATGTTTATAATGTTGATACATTTGTTATGAATAAATAGCCTATATTTAATGCTTATGTCAATGTTGACAACTGATGACACCACTTTTAACCAACGAAATGCCGTATTATTCACGTAAAACCAATAAAACACAGAAGTTGTAACTTCACCACCCTTAAGCAAACACGGTTTTCTTTCTCTCCTCCCCAAAAGAGTCAGTCAAAAATAACTGAAAATCACCTACCAAAGAAATAACAATTACCTTGAAAATTTGCGACATTGCGCTAAAATCATACTTAAAAGCTTTTTTCGTCTGACACTCCTCAGAGTATGA
>JANTCA010001698.1:0-11825 GCA_024741275.1 Chironex yamaguchii | reverse complement strand
TCTATCTATCTATCTATCTGTCTGTCTGTCTATCTATCTATCTATCTATCTATCTATCTATCTATCTATCTATCTATTTATCTTTTAACTTCGCTCGTGTTTAGCTCACTCTTTTGTTAAGATTATCATGGTAAGTAAATTTTCTTTGTCTTACTTCAAGCAATAGTTTGTATGGTTGAGGGTTGTGAAACTGCAACTATTGAACCATCTTATGGTACGAAAGCGGAAAACACTTCTAGTCTAGAAAGTTATGCGTAAACAGAAAGTTAATGTTGACAATTTTCCAAATGTTTCGGTTTCTGTCATCAAAATTGTCAAAAGGCTTGTTGTTATACTCCTAATTTAAAGTCTCCCCTTACTGGAATTCATCAACATCGTTTGCATGAAGACCAGAGAATTGAAAGTCTGAACAACATTTTAGCATAGATTACCTGCTGCACTAGGCATCAAAACTGGTAATAGGTAGTGAAATATATTAAAAAACTATAAGACTTCACTTAAAAGGCTAATTACATACCTGAATTAAAGCATCAATCCTATTAGGCCAGGACATGATGATTCTGTCAGAAACATTGAAATCGTTGTGAGATTTGTCTCTGCAATAGGAAGAAAACAACTTTGCTTACCAAGGAAATAGCTTTTACGTTAATGCTTTCGGTAGTAGCAATACCTGTCTTGTTTATTAATGCTATTTCTATAAGTCTTGTAAACGTAAGCTTGGTGTTGAATGGTTAAAGAAAACATAACCATGTCATCAAAGAGATATGTATTCAGGGTATCAGAATAAATGCTCTTGTGAAGAACCACAGATCAATAAATAGCAAAGTGAATGCTTTTGCCTCCATTTTGTGAGCTGTTAAGGGTTTGATTTTAGTATACGCATCAGGAAAAAGAGCTTTAATATCTTTTCATTATCTCCGTCAGGAGGGGTTTTTTGCCAGGGTTTGTTTGTCTGTTTGTCTCTCTTTCTGTCTGTTTCTTAGCAAGATAACTTAAAAACTTACAAATGGATTTTGACGAAATTTTCAGTGTCCGACCTGGGATAATAAACAAATGGTTACATTTTTGGGGAGAGCAAAGAAAAAATGGTCAAGGCAATAAGGGAAGAGTTTTGTTTGACAATAACATATAGGTGCAGACTTTCCCACCTTCATGCTTTTGCGTGTTTTCATCACGCAGGAGAAGGTTAATGCTGGCTCTTGAGTTATTTCAAACAACAGAAATCGTATCATCACAACAACGCAAGGATAACTTTTCGAACATATTTTTCTTACTTGGGACATGCTCCTAGATTACTATGAAACCAATTAAATTTGCAGGAATAAAACAACATACTAATTTACATATTTGCGTAGTTTCAGGTATTTCAAAGTTTACAGTTGTGTAAAAGGTTAATAGTTTTCGGACTACTTCAAATATTACCTGACAACTTAGGAGGAGGAGGTACTCAATTATTGTGACGTTTTGTTTTGATAATTTGAGGGGGTAAGGGTCTCAAAGTACATATTACGTAACAAAAAATACCAAAATAAACTGAAACAAGAATTTTTTAAAGCATTTACAATTTAAATCACATACTCCTCGTTTCCCATCCTGTTATGGTTTAATTCTATATCAAAGCTTTGATCTTCCGAATCTAATTACAAAATAACACTGTAATAATAGTTGGATTTTTCTTGGACTTTGTGCTGCCTCGTTACTGTCATATTTAACACGGCTGAAAATAATAAGTATTATCCAGTGTCAGGAACTCCATTGATTGTTGCCGTTATCAATGTCGATCAAGAATAAACTTGTATGTGCAGTGTTCAAGCTTTCTATAATCATTCTCCAAGGGGAGGCGGGGGAACATGAGACTGCTTTGTTATGTTACAAAAGGTGGGGTTGACACAAATGTTGCAATCCGTGACAAGGGGGGAGGGGTCTGTAAAATGGTCAAAATTTGCGTTACCTAAGTTTTGAACGGCCCCCAACTACACTCGTGTGTTCATGACATCAAAAGCAACTTATTTTGGCCTATTCAAAAATGCCATACTTTGTACACTTTACAACGCATGCTAAATGCTTTTTGGTATGTAGCACATACTAATTACGACAAAATTTGCTCTCGATGCTGTACACATTTATGATACAGATAAATCAGGAACCTTAAAATGATAAGATTTTAAAGTTTTCACTTTTTGTTTCGAGTCCTATAGAGGTTTAATAAAAATAGATTTGTATCCTGGTCGTGGCCATATGCCTGTCTTACGTATCCATTGAAAAAAATTCTTTAATAGCATCGGTGTCACACTTGGAATTCAGCCTGCCGCGTGGCACGTTCTGCAAGAGTGAGCCATTATGCATATTACAACAATGAGAGCAGAGATAAATAAATCAATAATTAATACATGTGAGCTTATTACTTTTGCTTCTGCCGTCATCTTACAATGTAGTGATGTCAGGATGAGCAACATAAAAAGGAGGTGAACAGGCGTTGACTCCTTTACACTTTTACTAAGAAAACTTACTTTTGCTAGATAAAAAATATGATTAATAATCCCAAACTTTTAGCAAATCAACAGCTATTCTGAATTCAGCAAGTCTTAAATTCCCCCAATCAATTTGTGAATATAATTAACGAATTAAATATAGAAGTTTAGAAGACTAAGAAATGATGAAGACTAAGAAATAAAGAAGACTAAGAAATGATGAAGACTAAGAAATAAAGAAGACTAAGAAATAAAGAAGTCTAAGAAATAAAGAAAGTTAAAACTGGTAATAATTAGATTTGTACTTTTATAAATATAGACTCACCATGAATACTCATAAACAGGTATTTGATATGACTGTCTCAAGGCCGTATGCATGGGTGGAATAGAAAGGATTTGGATACGCTCACTTATGGAAAAGGGGGCTCTCAAAGCACGCACGAAAACGTAATAAAAGTCGCAAGAATAGTTTAAGGGGCTTAGTCACAAAGAATTCCTAAGATTGACATTCGCGGACGCCCCCGTCTCAACACACGCACACAACGACACATACACACGAAAGCACCAACACATGGACATGCACGCTCACGCAGTTTCTCCGTTTAGCATAGACTACCTCTGCCGTTATAATTATAAAAGCAGTGAATATTTTGCTACCTCAGAGTTTTAAAATCTCGATGATCTGTACTTTTTCACAGAACGTGGCAATAATGTAATTAATATGACATAGCTCTGTTTTTTCCCTTGCTCATCTTTGTATTCGTTAAAAGTATTATTAGTAACATTTGAATTTCTGATCCCTGAAAGTGAAAACTATTTTTATACCATAAATTAGTTGATAGAACATAACGGAACGTTAATGCAATTAAACAGAAAGACTTCCTTTTTGTTAGGGCATAAAGATGGTGGGGCCTTCATTAAGTCTACGACTTGACACACAAATTTTGAAGTTAGGAATTAGGATTACCTGTAAAACAGCAAAATGAGGATAGCATTGTTTTTGATGACATCATCCAGTCTCGGTTTCATATTTCATTATATGTAATACTTCAGACTCAGTTATCTACAGTACAAAATGCATAGGATCTTCATTTGCAGTTTGATTGCTATGACTATAACCACCAAAGTTGATAGATGAAGCCGCAGATTATTCAATTTTGGTAGTTCGCGGTAACTGTGTGACCGTTTTCAGTTTATTTCTATCTTAGATAAAAAACTCCTCTGTAAGCTTTCTCTACACGAAAATGCTGAATTCATCAATGAAAGCAACGGATAAAATAGCAGTTGCCACACGAGTAATGAAGTACATGGCTATAGTCGGGCTTTGAAAAATGGGTGGCAAAACGTCCGCCAAAAACTAAGTTCATCGGTTACCTCTTCATTTATTAGCGCTTAAGCCAAGAGCTATATTGCAAAGCAGGACCTGGAATTGAGCTAACTGACAGGAAACGTTGGCACGCTGTCGGTAGTTAATTCTGTGATAGAAAGTTCAGTGATTACAGCTGACATTTTGTTAAAAAAGAGTTGATGAAAATGTTCACTTTGCAAAAAAGTGTGGGGAGCGATTGCCCCAGTGGCCACCGGTAACTACGGCCCTGAACTGAGATTATCAATATATCAACAAAAACTGAATTTTTTTCACACGAAGTATACTTACCAAAACCACTTCAGGTCATTTGTATTGAATGGATGCTATGTTGCCCTGCAATGGGGATCTGAATATATTACATATGCACCTTGTCATAAGGTAGTACACACTATTCAAATAAAGAGAGCAACGGGAAACGATGATAGCCTCTGTTATTGATGTACCATATTATTCAAACCATTGGTAGACCGATATCTCTCATGCGAGAGATTCGTTATCAGGTTAAATGTAGCCCTGAAAGCGTCGCCGAAACACATAATTTGTCCGCGGGAATGAATATACCAAATTCTCAAAGAAATTCAAAGCGAATTCATAAGCAGTGTAATTCGGTTAACATATTTTCTGCATACTAGAATAGAACTAGTTACAACATTTACTTTTTCAATTTCATGATTTTTTTTCTTCTGCCGCAATCCTGATTTTTCGAAAAATTAGAATAACCGGTGGGGGCGATTAATATGATCGAGGTTTGGAACTAGTATTTCGTAATTGTGAAAATCCTGTATGATTGTGAAATAACCCTTAATAAAACCCTATAACTCCCCTGTAAATTTGTCTCTACATATCTCTATCAGAAGTATACCATTCGTTTTCCCTCTACTCAATACTACAATTTTCGAGGTTAATAAACGCTAAGTTTCTTGCGAAAAAAGAAATTGGAACTTGCGTTCTGAACGATCGTAATTATGCAATCTCGTTATACAATCTTAAATGAAAACGACTGACAAGTATTGGATTATAAACGGAAGCAAGACAGCCAGGGAAATTCCCAGAAGTGTATTCCTGTGGTACCTGTATTTGTAGAACTCACCGAACCGTCGTCTTTCATGGCAAATAGGGGAATATCGCAACTGTTATGACATATATTGAGGACAGAAGTCATGAGACGTCAACATCTCGTAAGTAGAAACTCTGGAGAAATCTTGGGTTCTTTACAAACGGAATTCACGTGATATTTTAGACTGATATTTTTATGACTAGAGTAATGTTTTACGACTTGTGTAATGTTTTAAGTGTACTGATCTACCATGCACCAACTCACACAATTTTGGGCATTCCAAATTTTGGGCAAGCCGACTTTGTCGGCTCAGTGGAAGCCGCGGATGTTTGAAGTTTTTCATGTTGTAAGATTCATGATATGCTAAACGTTATACATCCATAACTGACACAATGTTAGGCAGTGGATTCTTCAAGTGCGTCAAATATCTTGTCTGGGCAGACAGTTTATGTAACTGATGTGTCCATAGCAAAACAGACGATATTAGACTCTTTCGAGGACACGCAAGTCTGTGCCCCCAAATTCCGCCCAAAACTGTAAACGTTGCCGTATCCAACTCGGGATTTGCCTTACCAATTGATTCAATTTCATTACTGAACACAGTTTTCCTACTGTCATCTTACTTAGATAATGATCTGGTAAGTGTTGGTTGACTTCTTATGAAGGTGGGAACTGATGGCAACATTAAGATGTCAAATGGGATTTCAGGGACATGTGATGAGAAAGAGAGAAATAGTGGCTGTGGTGTTGAGTGGAACAGTGGAAGGGATTAGAGCAAGAGACAGTTAGAGGGAGAAATTTATGGGTGGCGTTTTTTCCATGCCTATCCTAACAAAGTTGTATTTTATTTTGTAGCTCTGGATGTGAAATATGTATCCTGGTGCCCAAAGCACAAGCTATGTATGAACACTTAAATCAAGAGCGAAAATGAATCACATAGAAGAAAATTTTGAGAAAATTTTTGAGGCAGATGTAGCAGGTAGAATAATTCAGATACAACAAGGACATGCGACTATGCAACAGATCTTTGACATGTGGAAAATTGAGATCTTACGTGGAGCACATGGAGGTAACTTGAAAGCAACAGACATGACGAGAAATGTAGTAAGTACCTTGAAACGTATGCACGTAAGAGAAATCTCTGAAAAAGAGGTCACACAAATTGTAACTAAAAACCAAATCAATTTTAGTAAATACAGGTATGATAATCAGACATTGTCAGGAAGAAATGCTTGTGCATGCCATCAACCACACGCAATATTTTCTTGATGTGTGTGATTTCACACTAGTACAATTAAGACTTGTCAGTGAGGTCAGTGTGGTTTTTAACAATTAGAAGTGGTTGAAAAACGTCAAATTTTATAGATTGTACACTTCATCAATATCAAGAAAGTTTCAACCTTTCATCAAATATATGATATATGGTTATTAACATATCACTGCTAATACAAAAATTACAGATACAATTTGTAGGTTATAATGCTCAACAAAAGTACTAAGTTATGTTGCACAGAACTGAATACTGCAAGGGTATGGTGCAAAAATTTGTAAGCATAATGATACTTTGAGAACATTACAAATATTACAAGAAGCCAGGAAATTTGAACAAACAGTAGGCCTAAAAACTTATGTATGTAATATACTTGAAAGGTTGGAAAATTTAAAATTTCATTGAACTTATGTTTTTAAATATTGTCAAATTACACATGGATATCTATGGTGAGATTATTGTCTGTTTGGTGTATCACCCTCTTATTAAGTTTGTTATTAATAGGTTTTTGTGTATTGGACAATCAGTAAAAGTCAGTAAAACAAACAGAATTTATGGGCTACTAATCGTCTTCCTCATCAGTAAAATAAGTTGTTGATTTTCGTCATCACTTGAGTCTGTTGCTGTTTGTGTAGCAAGCTTTGGAATTTTTGCTTGGCTCCTCAGAAGTTTCTGTGGTGGAAATTGTTCTGTTTTGCCTTTTCTGCATGTAAATATCTAAGCTCCATGCTATTATCTCCTGTCTTTCGCTGGCTGTCCAAGATTTATCATTCACGTGTATCCTGAGCAGCATTTCCATCCATTAGTGTGTCACAACAGTCTTCTATCAGACAGTCGCAATTAGCTAAACGCTCTTTCAAATTTGATCCACTGATGCAAATAATAATCTCTGCACACAAGCATGGGTTTGGAAACTTGGATTTTCTGTGCAGGAAAATTCTAGACCAAAGTGACTTTACATTTTTTGTTAAGTAGTTTGCTCTCACAAAGACCTTCAATGTCTTCCATTCTGCTAGGACATTCTTCTTGTCAAATTCAGCTGCCTCAAGCATTTCTTTAAAATGGTTAGCAAATGCCACCACACTAGCCACTGTGTATTCTTAATCATCTTCCCAGAATGCTGGATCTATGAATTTCATACATTCAAATCGTTCTTCTGTAAAATCAGAAAATCTTTCTACCAAGAGTGCAATCAGGATGGCACATATATTTCTTTTGGCTTCGCTGGATTTCTGACAACTTTTTTCACTTGCGTCTTTTAAGTTATTGAAGTTGTGCACAATGTATTCTCTTTGATTTGGGAATTTCATTGTATGGCCTTCTTTGACATACTTCGCAGTTACAAGAGACTCATCACTTTCTGAATCTTTACTGCAAAACTCATCATCAGTTCCAGCACATTTTTTGCAATTTTGCAGATGAGAAGTGCTCACCTCTATTGCTGGCTTAACCTCGTATGGAAGAAAACCTTCCCTTTCAGAAACTTTAGATGATTCCTTCATTTGCTCCAAAATGTCAAGGTAGCAGCATACCAAACAAGGAATTTTTTAGGAAGAAAACTTCTCCGACAGCCCTTTCACTTTGGGTCTGGAATCCTGATTGAATGGGTCCACGGCAACTTGTTGATAGGTAGACAAAAATGCTTGCCACATGTCAAGCAGCCTTCAAAATGCTACAACCCTGTGACCAATAAACCTTGTTTTCGTTATTTTGGGCAACTTGTAGTACTCAATGTCAAGGAAATTCGTGGCTGACTTGACCTCACTGGAAATTTTTGACATGGCATTTTGGCTCAACATAATAACAGATATCTTCTCTGATACAGCCTGGGATGTACATTCTACATGCTCCGCACATGCTTTGTCATCATCTTTGCCATCAATCAAAGGTACTCCATTCATTCTCTGACACTTTATTAGCATCTTGAAGTTGCTGAGTGGGGTTGTAGGATGAAGGGTCAGTTCATATGCTGTTTTAATCATTTTTTGTATGCTTCTTGAGATACAGCATCCTGCATGTGGTTAATGCATGAGTTGATGTACTTCCCAGCAAGAAGTTATCGATTCTACCAGTGTTGTTTGCAGGCTTGCCCTTTTCTAATTCCAAAGCAATTTTATGAGCAACAGTGTCAGTAGCATGTATTGTGATCTACAATAAATTTGCCAATGATTTTATTAATTTTTAAATCTAAAATATTACATTCAATTTGATTTAAGATAGTTTAGTTCTCGTGAGAGGGTAGGTAATCCACCTTTCTATTTACACATTTTTATAAGAAACCAGTTTATGATATAAGAAACTTAGTACTAGACATCCCAAAATGTAAGAAACTTCTACAACTACAAGAAAATAGTTACAGAACTTCACAATTGTCTATGCCAATAAATACCTTATGCTGAAACAGTATCCTCTTCTTCGAGGACAAAAGTGAAGAGTATTTAGCATTAACCAAACATAACAGTGTGGCCATGATTCTGCCTTAGGTTTTGGTGATTTTTGCTACATCCACATTTTTATTGTTTTCAATTTCCCTTCATTAAATTAACAAGCTATAAGCTGAAATTTAAAATTTTACTCCAATTAAGGGATAACATTTTTAAAAATAAAGCACTACAGTATTTCAAAATTATCATAAAATACCTGGTACTTGGTGACAACGTTTGTCCCATTGATAAAAGCTAGTGCTGAATTTTTTGTGTTTCCTTGCAAAGACGGACGGTTGAGGATGGCTTCTTTATTTCTTGCACACACCTTGCATTAGTGGCGGCTGGGGGTGGTATAAAAGGCATTAGTCTAATACCATTTTTTTCAAATTTAGCAAACTTGTTTTTGAAATAAGTAAATAAAACTAAAAAAGGAAATCGAAATAGAACTGTATCATGTCAAAGGAAAAACAACTTTGACGTGCAAGGAGACATCCATACCATAGCACCAAATATATCTGTGCTATGGCCTTTGTTTCTCCTAATCCTTATTGACAGTTTTTCTTTTGAGCAATGGAGCCGTGATAATGCTATGAGCAAAGTATTAGTTTCAGATTTCTAATACCTTCCCTACAAAATTCTTTTGTATGCGTCGGTATATATGACATAGATTCTTTTGTCAAGTGCCTCTATAAGAATAGGTAAACAAGGCCAAGGTATCAGTTTTTCATTCCTAATACCTTGGTGGCTAAGGTAAATCAATCTTCTGTTGGAATAATGAATTGTGCTGTTGAAGGTTATTGTTTGAGAGTTTCTCACATTTTTGAACTTTTTTCATCTCAAACGAGTATGACACACGAGCAGCATCTGCGTTTCAAAAAATATGGGAGACCTTGTCCAAAAGTATGCACAACATTTTGCTGTCACTAGCACAACAACAGTGGTTTAAGGAAAGAATTGTAAATAGATTCAAGTCGGATAACTGACATAGATTTGGGTAAAATCAGGGGTCTTATACATTGAAGATCTGCGTATCTTTAAGGGGGCTTCCACCCTTCACAGAGGCTTATAGCAACTCCCAGCTAGATATTATAAAAAATTTGTGAGCGAAGCAACACAGTTTTTTTGGGTCTAATACCTACTTTTTTGCCTCCCAGCTGTCCCTGCCTTGTACCAAATAAAATTTGCCATTTGCTTTCCATCAATGTAATTCAGTCCATCTAGAAAGTCTTTCAAGTAATATCATAGCACAAAATCCCATCCTTATTCTTAATTATTTCTCCAGATACATTGCCTGAATGTCGTATGTTAATTTTTTTGTGTTTCTCTGGCAAGCTGAGCCAGAGTAGTTTCCTTATCAAACTGGGGACACATGGGGACCACACTCAGGGCTGTCAGGAAGGTAGCATTGCAGGAGGGGGGTGTAATGCTTTAAATTTGTTGACAAAGGGCATGGTCATGAGAACTTGCCATGTTTGAGAAGTGTGTTTATTTATTGGTTGTCTTAACGCTATTTTTACGCCATGCTTTGCTTAGATTTCATCAAAAAGATCTTTTGCTTAGATACTAGCTTGTAAAATTAAAGCAAATTGTAAACAGTCTGTGAATTTCCACACAATTCATTTCTGTAAATATGAAGCACTTCCTTTCAAAAGTACTATTTTTTAGTTTGCAGAATTCCATATAACGGCCTTCCTGTAATAAAGCCTGTTGCTATAAGGTGCTATAAGGTTGCCTGCAGTTGCTTTCTGCCATTTTGTCATCCTCCATTGTCCTGACATTGTAGGCAATTATTTTCTAATGGAAATGTTCTCTTACGGTGCTGCTGGCTGGTGTGTCAAGTACCGCTAGACAACTGGGAGAATACTGTAAGAGCCTGGGAAAAGTTGAAAAAGTTTAACTTTTTACTGGTTATTGCAGCAGTCTACAGGTACTTCAAACACTTCAAACTGCAACAAAGTGTTTCCATTATAAAATAATTGCCTGCAATGCCAGGAGGATAGAAGATGTAGAAGATGGCAGAAAGCAACTGCAGGGCCCATGCTATTTGGGGGCCAGGGGGGCATGCCCCCCACTTTTTAGCAAAGTAAAAGTTTTTTCTTCAACTTAAAATATCAAACCTTATGACTGTATTTCGCACCTGCATTTACTGAAACCATTATATTGAGTATGGTTATATTGGGCAATAATCAGGCTCCTCAATATATATGAACCTCTTTCAAAGAAACTCTGAATGCAGCTCACATGACTTGAGAAATACTGCAGCAGATTGATTATTACTAAGTCTGTGACGATTGATTGTCTTTGGCTTACATTTCCTGACCTTCTGATGGTTACCCCTTAAATTATGTCGCTTACACAGGTGACAACTGAAAACATTACGTCTTTTTTTGACTTTCAATAAAACGTTGCAAGGATATAATTATCTCACCTATGTTCAAAATGTCATACATCTGACCTAAGGGGATATGTATTAATTGATCTTGATACTTTTAAAGGGCATGCATTTCCTTTCCTTGTTCTTTTTTGTTTGACTTGGCTTTTTTTCTGGCCCTCATTTGGCTTTGATTATCTAGAGATTCTACCAACCCTGACTGGAATCATTCTTTTATTGAACGTCATTGTGAACAGTGGAAATATGGCTGATAAGAAAATAACATATATTCTCATCCATTCCAAAACAGAGCAACAAGTCTTCATCTGAGGATCCAGCCATACCGTCACCATGTCAATCGCTGTCTAAAGCTGCTGCTCCACTCAATAAAAGAATTACCATATCGACCACCTAAGACATTTATTTTTCCAAAGACAAAAGCTGGAGATAGGAGTCGTTGTCACCACCTATGGTAGATTGAAAACGTGATTTCGATCTACTATGTCGCAAAAGTGCTTCAATGCTTTAGCAATATTGTCATTGCACAAGGAGGTGACAGACAAAATGTCAATAACAGATTTTGTTATTGAGTTTGTTGATGCAAAGCCCAACAGAAAAAGCATTTTTGGAAAATTTGTTGAAGAAGATTTGTAAATATAAATGTTTTGAACAGAATATTTCAAGAAACATCTTACACTAAAAGTAATAAATTGTCTCGTCATTTCCAAATCACTTACCTTAAAAATTGCTAATTTTCTTGGCCCCTCAGGTGATAGTAGACCTAGTAACTTCTCAAATATGCCCGCCCCCCCTTTCAAAATCGTAGCATGAGCCTTGAACTGGATGCAACCATACTGCTCC
>JANTCA010001697.1:0-11825 GCA_024741275.1 Chironex yamaguchii | reverse complement strand
CCTTGCATACGACGGCTTTATGTATCATTATATTACAATATATCATAACATTACTTTTAGTTTCTTTCTTTGCGGGTTCCCTGTGGGACTCGCACAAAAGAGACTAAAAGAACTGCATCGACTTTTTCTTGGGACAGTTGATGATTTCACTGATAGCTTTTGTGCCACCTTACTCTTGCCCTTTTATCTTTTCTTCTTTTTTAAAGATATTGCTACAATTTTGTCATTAACAGAACCTTTCCTTGTTGTACGTGGAATGCGTATAGCAAAAGTGAAAACGACCTTGAGCAAGTGTAAGTTTAAAAGCCATCGGATGATGTCAGATAAAAGTACAGTGACGTCAGATTATTCCACTAAAAATTTAGTACAGTTGACTTTCGTTATAACGGACAGCATCGGGACCAAAATATTGCATCCGCAATAACGAGAGGCCGTAATATCGGGATGAGAAAAAAGTCACTATGTTATTGGTTGAAAAATTATTAATTTTTGTAAATCAACAGCAATCATGCAATTTTAATAACAGATTTGTGGTTCTGTAGTTTATAAGTTTTGTATTATTTTGTAGTTTTATTGTGGCAAGAAATACTTTTCAAGTGTCAGCTGGTGTGACTGCTTTTTCAGTGTATGTGCTGCAACTTTACTACTTAGACTTGCAAATTCACTCGCTATCGTAACAAGACCACGCTGGATGAGGAACACTTCTTTGTCTCTCACCGACCTCACAAATTCGTGATAGCTCTTCAAGCTCAATCATCATCATCATCATTTGAAATGACAACTTCCTCTTGCCCATTTGTCGCTAGAAAATCTAGCATTAATTTTCACTATCTTAAGATCAACCTTCCTAAAGGATAAGAGAAAGCCATGTGTCTAAAGAAGAAGATCATGGACATGGTCATATTACCGGCAATGACCTATGGGGCTGAGACGTGGTCACTGACAAAACATCAGAAACACAAGCTTGCGGTAGCCCAGAAATGGAAAAGAGCAATGCTAAACATCACGTGGAAGGACAAGATCAAGAATTAAGTTATAAGATCAAGAAGCAAAGTGAGAGACCTCATTGAGAAAGTCGTATTCACAAAAGGCCAGTGGGCAGGACATCGTGCCCGAATGGAAAACAACAGATGGGCCAAGAAAAGTACTGAGTGGCGACCAAGAGAAGGAAGCAGAACTAAAAGAAGACCAAAGAGGAGATGGAGAGACGAGACCGAGTAGAAGGCTGGCTGCACGTGGATGCAAAAAGCACAAGATCGGAATGCGTGGAAGAGATTGTGGAGGCTACCCGCCAGCAGTGGCCTGAACAGCTGACATGATGATGATGATCAACACGGAATTAGCAATGCGATGCATTTGCGTAGTATCTGGCAGTTATAGACAGCACCTGTCCGTTCTATCGAGAGTTAAATAATTACAATGTTTAATGGGACCACATGTAGTGTCCACATTTCCGTGATAGCGAGAGTCCGTTATAGCGGGAAGCTTCATTCGGACATTTCTTTGTTTTTTCAGTCGGGGATCTTTTTGTGTCCGTAATAGAGGAGTGTTCGCAAGGCGAGAGTTAACTGTGGTAGCTTTAGTAACTTGAATTGAGACTGGCAGTGCAGAGACAGGATTTCTGGCGTTGTATTCAGAAACTGAATCGTGTGTTTGTATTCTGAGACAGCGGTCAAGATAAGTAAGTTATTATTAAGCATGATGTTTTTGCGAAAGAAATTATTTGTTTCTTATTTTAAACAATTTCTTCCCGTAGTTGGATTATCAGCCAAGGCTATCAAACTCCACCGAACCGAGGCTACATGAACTACACCTTGCACAAGGATGCTAGGGTAACTATGCAAAAGAGTAACCCCACTTGTCAGCGTCCAAACCCCACAGCCAAATCTATTTTAGCGTTGTGTCTGGCAGTATTAATATACACATTCACACACACACACACACACAAACAAACACTCATTACTCGCTATGACTCTATTATAAACTTAAAGCTCTCTCTGCTAGTGCATGTGAAAAGGAAATAGAACAGAAGAAGAAGATGAGTATTGATAATGTGATCCATGTAAGGTGCATCATGACATCATTATATATACATCACCCAAGCGGAATAACGGATATTTGTATCCTTTTCCAGGCATTCGTTTACGTCAAACATTAATCGAATATTCGGCTCGGGCAAAACAATGCGGTTATTCAAACATTCAAATAGCAATATTTGAATAACCAGACGGCATCGACTAACTTGAATAGCAATGACAGCAGTTCAAAGTAACATGCTTGCATGAGACGTAATTGTCGAGGGGAGAGTTGTAGTCTTAAAAGAGTAATTTAGGCGAAAATATCAGCAATCAGGGGTTTGGGGAAAGTTATCAGCAACGAGCGCGTGTGTGAGTTTGGACTTACATTATCAATTGGTGGATATAATGCCTAAATTTCATTAAAAAACCGAAAAGCGTAAAGATCCTGACGAACGCCAGATTAAACTGCTTATTGTAACGAGAAAAAACCAATAGCTTTCCGTAGCGTACTAGTAAAATTTTTAGGCTTGTTTGATTTGAATGGTTTTAGGAAGATTAAATCATCCTTTACATTTAATTTGCTACGCCCTACCCCACCCATATTTTTGTTTCGTCTATATTAGTTGAATAAAGAAATAATCGCAAAGATTTACAGCGAATAACAGAAACGTAAAGTTCTGTGAGATGGACAGCCCTAACCACTACCCTATAATAATAATTTTTTTCACTCGCCTTAACTTCAATACTCCTAGTTGCTTTGACAGGTTTTAGGTACTTGCTAGATTCCTACAGATTAGTAGACGTAGATTTTTGGCCTATTTGTAACTAGAAATAAATCCAAGTTGAAGTTACCAACAGCGTGAAAGTGCTAGGTGCTAAGTGAAGAACTGAGGAAAGTAGCATAATAAAGATCAAAAATAGAAAGTTGCTTAATAGCACACTTTTTACATTCCAATTTTTTTATGGCTAACTCATTGACAACAGTTTCTTGAAGAGATCAGGAACTCCTATCCTAGTCTGAAGTGGTCTTGTACTTTGTCGGCAAAAGAAAATTGGTTACGTTTTTAGGTGATCTTTTGTGTTGCGTTGTGTGTTCTGTGCTACAAACTTTAAGTCGTCACATCATTGCTCTTGTGGCTCAATGAGCTTTGCGATGAACCCCAAGAGCTCACTACCTGGTTGGTCAAGAGCTCAACGTTAAGCAGACATTTTGATCTCACTTTTATAATCCTCAACTCAGCAATTGAGACAGAAAGCAAAGACTACACATTGCTTGGTGGCAAACAAGTCTTGAAACGAAAAAAGAGCTGGAAAAATTTTGCGATTCTTTATAAATAATTTAGGTGAAATATAAAGGGCTATTTACTTATATTTTTCAAAAGCAGAGGTAAGCTAAAGTATGAGGTTAAAATATAAAAGAAGATAATGCAAGATGGTGGAACCACAGCAAAATTACTTGTGAGTAACAACAGAAATTAACTAGCCCGTCAATGTATTGAGGGGAGCTTCCAGAAGAACTATTTCTAAAACGCTTTGTAACATCTCAGTAAATAGTTATGTAAAAACAGATAAACGTCAATGCGTACACAACTCAAGGTGATAAACAAGGCTTGGTGCAAAGTCAGTTAAAAAACAAACATATTTTACTGAGATACTGTGTAGGAGTTGAGGTAATCTAAAATAACTGTACCTTAGTAACACGAAAAACAAAGATTAGTAATAAAGCATGCTGACAATTTGAAATAGCCTCATTTTCATGTTCAGTGAGAACTTTTGTACAAAAGTGACAACCTTTGTAAAAGAGTGACAACATCATTGATAACGGAAACGATAAGATAATTAACAATGTGCAATATAACAAGAACATCCTACAGTATCTTCATCGAGCGGAAGCCGATCGAAATCGATCTCAAAAACTTACACTTATGCCTATGTGCAATTTAGACAAAGGTTTGTTATGTATGTATATATAGTTAATCGACTGAAATCCAAATCGAAAACTTGTTTCGTGATATATTTTTTTCAGTTGTCACGAAATATATCATTTATAAATAGTCTTTTATATATATTTAATAGACTATATATAAATTTAAGAATCTCTCTCTTAGGCACCACTGAGTTTAGGCTCGTGATACCAAAGAATTAAAAAATCCTTCATCAAATCTATGTATAACAGGATGTCACAGAGGTCACAGTGGCTCGAGTGTTGGCTTTTGAGTCAAAGGATGCAATTTCGAGCATGGTTGGCTCCTATCTAGTGCAGCTATTGTGGTATACTATAGCACTTATATATACACTATATAGCCTATAGCATATATAGTGGTATACTATAACACTTATATATATATATTCAACAAAAACACGCTATAGGTGTTTCAGTGACAAACGTTCAGTGTAACAGATAATAACTACGAAGTTACTTTGATAGGAATTGATTGAGTTTACCTGTAATTTGAGTAGCAGAATCTAAATGATGAGTGAGACTTCTGTAGTGACGCAATCATCAGGTCATGACCTACTAAATTTACCGTTAAGGATCAACGTCCCGGTAGCAATGTTGTCATGGTATTTACTGAGTAAGCAGGAGGTCCCGGGCTCAGCCCCCGCCTTTGACGTACGATTTGTTTCCCATAAAAACAGTCAGACTCTCAGTGTCTCACTTGAAAATTAAGCGGTTTGTTTCTATAACTACTTTAACAGTGTTTTAGTGCAATGCCTCGTAGTAAACAAAGTTTTTGTGAGTATTAAAGTCCTCTGGAAATTCATTTCGATTACCTCCATTCAGCTCACATGTACCCTTTTGCGATCCCTGTACCTGATAATTCAAAGATTTACACACCTGATTTAACATACACTCAGTGAGGCAGGCCGTAAGCGTCAGCCCAAATTGACGCTTTTGGACATGGAACTTCAAACGTTTGCCGTGGAAATCCAATTTGCTAATTAACTGCACATCCTCTTTGTTAAGATTGGAATCACTCGATATTTCCTTTTGCTCATAATTGGTGTGGTCGCATGTTCCTAGACGAAAAGATTCAGTAACATCAGACAAAAGACAAATCACACAATTTTTGTCTCCACACCAAGCTTTCGTTTAAAGCTCCGCTGTTGACAATTACAGGACAAAACAACAAGTTGCAAATTTACAGATAAAAATGTAACAAACGGATAGAACGTAGTAGTAATCGAGAAAAAAATTCTTACTAAAACCACTTCATCTGAGGAAATGACATAAATAGTTTTTGTCTCTTCATACTCCATGGGGGCACAGATTGGAAAGGTAGCAATCCTCTCAAAATAAAGAGAGAAATAAAAAAGGAGGATTTTTCGTTCTATCTCCTGAGATCACGACCTGTTTTGTTGGTGTAACCTTAAGATGTACACTAACAGGTAGTACCCATGCAATGTCCCGGGAAAAATAATCTACCTTCATATCTTCTGCAATACCCAACAAGCAGATCTTATTGCGATATGTTAAGTGAAACATCATTAGTGTCAAAGAAAAAGACATCAGCTGTATGTTTTGAAGGAATCCGGATACAAATAAAAGAATAAAGGCTTCAGTAAGGAGTATAGCCTACAGTGTGCCTACGATATAAGCATACTTGCCACATGTAAAATACCAAGTAATGATAGTTGTATATAAATGGACTAGAGGCCATACATTTGCAGCAAAAGCAAAGGCAATGCAGAAAAACACAAAGAATGTTTACGAAATACAGCACGACAACTACCGTGTAAAAAGCAATTACTATAAAGAAGGAGAAAAAGTCATCACCCATAGCAAATGACTGGCATGTTAACTCTTATTAAACTCTGTTTGACCAACAGGAAAGAACTGACTGTTTTCGAGAAATATTGGCTTTTGGTCTCTTTGTCTGTGAACTCAAATTCATAAATCAAAACAGGCTGGAAGTTTAGTAGTTTGTCTCGTTTTCTTATCGAGACAACATGAGTTTTGATTCATTTGTTTTAAATAATTTTCATGCTTTTAAGCTGCATTTACACTTTTCACTGCCATATATGTGTTGTGGACAAGACCGTGGTTTTGCAAATAATGAGTTACATATTTCGACGCCAGTGCCTGCCAGCAAAAGGTCATTGGCGAGAAAAGGGGGAGCCAAACCTCAGATAGTTCCTTATTACGTTACTCGTATCCTCGTCGTGGAAATCGGTTACACTTAATGATACCTACGCTACTCAGAAACAATAAAAAGTTTTACTGCTTTTCGCTGTCGCTGTGTAGTTTTAAAAATCCACGGCTTCCTCTCGCTATACCCTTCTCTACTACTTTTAATACTAAATATGTTGATACATATATTTACTTTAACCCAGAATATCTGTTTTCATGTTTGCATAATGCTTCTTTCTCGGTGCCACTGAGTAAGCTTTGTCAGTCCATCTCTTAACCTCATCTGTTTTGCAAAGACTAATTTATGTTGTGCCGTTCACTGGGTTCTTCAGTTTCTATCCTGTTTCCTATATCTATCTATATCATCTCCTGTGACAGGCACAATCACGACTATGGACCGATATCTGATGGAGCACATAGAGCGCAGTCATTTTCAAACAGCAGTTCACAAGCTCAAGTACTTTTCACCTTTGTTCTTACTTGTAAGCGACGAAGGTTAAATAGTTTACGATCAGTGCGGTACTGCAGAGCAATGGCATCTTCCTCGTCCTGGCAAGAAAATTTATGCTAAACAATGTTGGAGCCAGAACACGGCCTAGTAACGATTTGTCAGCTTAAAAGTATCAGACGTTGAACTATCACCTTGGACACGCACTGCCATGTCATCATGAAAATAGTGTACCTAGGCCACTTTCTTTCTAGGGCATCCAAAATTGACCATTATCTTCCAAAGACTTCCATGGCATACTGTGTCGAATGCTTTTGTTAGGTCGACAAATGAGATAAATAATGCTCAATGTTGCTTGAGGTATTTCTCCCTTTCTTCAGTTGGCGAGCAGCAAAGATCATATCAACAGTGGCCCTACCAGCTCTGAAGCTAAGCTGCTTTTCAGGTAGCAGCCCTCGCTTTTAATGGTCATTGATACAATTTATCAGAGTGCGTGAACGGATCTTTTCTGCTGTGGAGAAGAGATATGCCTCTGTGATTGTCGCAGCATTGTATACTTTCTTTCCTCGTGTAAAGATGTACTGTACTATAGAAGCATTTTTCATTTCATGTGGGACAAACTCCTGCAGTCAGATGGAATTGAGAAGGATAGTTATAGTACTGATCAGTTGTGGTCTTCTAGCTAAGTATGCCTCTGCTGTCACCTTCTCTGCCCAGGGTGGATAAGCCAGAGCAAGGCTTGTTTCCACTTAGAGAAGTCGGTTTATTACCTCGTCATTGATGTGAGATGGTCAATTTGAGGACAGCCTGAAGTGCTCAGTCAATGTCTTCATAATTGCATATTTCTCAGTTAAAAGTATAGATCCATCACCAAATAGCACTGGAGCAGTACCACTTGCGTGAGGCCCACAAATAACTTTTAGAGCATCGAAGAAGCACTTCTCGTCTTAAGCTTCTACATGGCCTTGTATCTCATCTGCTTTCTTGCTGTACCAGTGTCGTCCATTTTTCTGAACTTGTCCTGCACACAGCTACCTGTAGATAGTATGCGTCTGTTTTTTGCCCGAGAAATTGGATCGTTGAGAGCAGCATGGTGGAGGCGACGTTTTTCAGCTCAGAGAGTAGAAATGACAGAATCATTTCTATTAAAGGGATTTTGCTGTTTACGACATTTCCTATCAAGACGCTTCATCACGCAGATTAGACACTGTCACGGAAGGCAGCCCAGTCTATCTTTACATCTGTTTCAATGATTTTCAGACTTATTAGATTTTCTTCAGAGTCTGCCTTTAATTGCTCTTCTATTGTCTTATTTTGGAGGCGCTAAAACATCTAGTCTCTTGGTGGCACTTGACCCTGAGGACGGCGTTTTTGCTGAAGTCGGATTCAGTAAATCTTCAACAGGGGCGCTAATAAGAGAAGACCGCTTAATTAAAAGATTTAGTTTTGCCTTTCTGACAGGGGCGTTGTGGCTCCGAAAATAGGGCCGGGAAAATTTTATAATATGGGAGGCCCATTCATCCTGGGGCACAAGACTTCCTACCAAAAGTTTGTTTCCGCTAACGAAGCTCTTAACATGCCAGTGTCCACAGCATTCCCAGTTTCTGTGATTTCATAACAGCATGCACGAAAATTATCAAGCTTGGAAACAAAGTCGTCGTCGAAATCAGAGACACACTGACTCTCAGTCACCTTCGGTCAAGGGGCCAATTTCTGACAACTGTTTTCTTCGTTAAAATAGTAGGAAATGATTAATAAAGGTAAGATTTAGGCGAATGATATAGTGTGAAACTTAAATGTGTTCATGATACTAGAGACCAAGGCTAGGATCACAATAGAAATGCAAGTGATATGTATCTCTGTGACAAAGAGGGCCAAAAAGAAAGGTTGATTGGACACATCCTGATAGAACCATCAAAGTTGCTGAACAAATTTTTAAATACTGATAAAGACAATTCAATAACAGCAACATTAATTGGGAAGAGAAAGCGAGAGGTTGGGCTTGTGATCCTTGTAAAGCACAGTGGGGGTGTGGGGGGGTGGGGGGGTGATAAGGAAGAAAGAAATTGTGCATGTTCTCAAAGATGAACTCCTTTGAAGGAAAGAAATGTATTAGCACTTTGAAATTAAGATTGAATGTGCAGACACCATGAAACTGCAAAAAACTTTTCGGTTTTACTAAGGAAAGTAATTAAACGCGTGTAAAGAAATACCGACCTTCGTGATCAAATAAGGAAAGAGTTGGATTGTACTAATCAAGTCGAAGAATTAAGAGTCTTAACCAAATAAAAAATTTTCTTGTAATAATCATAGAACATTATAGGTACTATAGCTCTGGATCAGAACTAAGCTTGGTGTGAAACCATCTAATAGATGATCTCATCCTCGTTAGAACTCCAGAACTCCTATACTGTGGTTTCATCACAAATTACTCATTCATTTGATGCTCAAGGCAAAAATGTTATACCTAATTGATACTTCTAAGTTGAAAAAGGTATCATGGCAGACATGCAGAATTTGCTGATGAAATCTTGTTTAACAGCAAATCGTCAACGCCGATTACTGACATTTGTATGGAATTCCACTTTTGACAGCCTATACAATTTTATGAGGATGCTTGTCAGTTTCTTCAATAGTCATCCATTAACAGAATATGTTAAGTCTCATCTTTATAGCAATGCAATTGCAATTTTGTAATAAAAAATTATTATTTGGGTATAGGCAGTTTTTAACTTACTTTGATTTATCCTGAATGTCTTTTTGTTTATCTCATCACATCTAACTACCTTCGTATAAGTGGTGCCTGGAAACAGACATAGTTCCCCAGAATTTACGTGAAGCATTGCGTCATTGACATAAAATGTGGTATTGCATTGTCCTTAGGAGAAAAATGTATCATGTAATTTAGAGATTTAGTATACTTACGAAATATTGACTACCGTACTCAGAAATAAGAATTCCGTTTGCAAACCTAAATAAATTATATACTTGAAGATAATGTAGAAGGAGGCATCATCAAGTGCAAAACAGAAAAAGGTTATGATTGTGGCCATCAGGGGGTCGAATCCCAGTTTTACGATTGCAAATCTCACGCCTTTCCACGCAAGCTATCCAACTCAGTAGGAACGGTTTAAACCTCTATCATCAACCCATTTGATTTGGTGCTGTATGTTGGCGTATACGCTTTCAAGCAGCTTGTGCTTTGAGCCTAGCAAGCATCAATTTATCACTGTTTGCACTAGTTCCATATAGAAGTAGACAGTGGTCATGCGTGAGAAACAGATGTAAAGTTGATTGTGACAACCACTGCTTACGTGCATTGACGCCAACACTCAGTTCAGTCACTCAGTTATGAAGCTTAGATACTAACCACTTTTTGATTAACATTGCTGCCTTTAATATTAATCACAAATTGACGTATAGGTAGATAATAATCTCAGACCAGGGTATCATTGATGTTTTTTTATGTTACTCAAGCATTATGACATTACAAAGTTAGTGACAGCGAACAAATAGGTTTCAAAAAGAGTTCTCTTTATGTACCTTTCAGAGTTAGGATGCCACTTTCCACGTTTAGACATCTTGTATTGCTTTGTGAAAGCCTTATGGACAGTGTTTTATCCTCTTCAATAGCAAATGTTGGATACTTGCAGCAGAATTGATGGTCTAGGACTGACACTTTTTCAACGAGAAGTAAAGTGAAGCCAATTGTCGTTGCTGTTGCTGTGAAGCAAAACTGTTTCTCTGTCTCGTCTCTTTGTACATCAAAGTACGTGATATGTTTAAAAGCACCTGGTGCAAATGAAAACAACATTCGAAGTAAAATAGAAGGTAAAAAACATAAAATGTTTGACAGAAAAACCAAATGTTAGCAACTAAATTAATTTATTGAACATTACAAACAAAAGAGATGTTGCTTTAGATTTTTCTAGCATATGACAAACCAGCACCAGTATATTGATATGGCATGTAATAACAGGGGTGGCTCACGCACAACGTGTGCAAAATATTACCATGATTTGAGCTCTTCCTAGTCACAGGTATGTATTATTAAGATCCTCGTTTCAGCATATGCATATTTTATCCGTCTTTGGCTTTTAGAGGTGTAGTTTGAAGCAGTTGAAGTTAACTACATCTGCCGAGTGATTTTATTCGAACTGCGTGCGACTTTAAGCTTCAGACCCTACAAGAAACCCTACATGCGACCTGGACCAGATAGAATAAAAAATATCAGCATGCTTTTGCATCTTATTCTAACCGGGATCTGGAGAAGATCGGACCAATATGGGATTCCCGTTAAAGGCAATCTCAAAGGTGTTGAGACAGCGGTTCCAAAAGTATACGGATCTATTATTTACTGTGAAAAAGCAAGGTCTGCAAGAATTATTTTGAATAAGATCCTGATCGGACACACTCGTTTACACGACTTCTGAGGCTTCTTAAAGAGGGGAAGGAAAAGATGTCTTGGGGTAGTTTTCGTAGCACATTTTGTCGTGAGAAAGTTTTGTCGTCATTAAAGGGCAAGGCTTCAATACACCAAAACAACATTCATTAGGGTGTCTACGCCAGAGAATATTAATGATATCGGATATCAGAAGAAAGACACATTTTAGACATTCAATCTGAAGCAACTTTCTGTGACTTCGTTCACATTAATGTGAGTGGAGGGTGGAGGAGTTTTTAACACATAGATATAAAAGGACTAGATCGAGAGATCTTGAGGAATCCTCATTTGGAACCTTGGGCAATCATGTAAAACACGGATGGCCACCTGCTCAGGGCAGAAAGCTGCGATGTCTGCGTTGTAAACATCGCAAGGATGGAAGTTTTGGGTTTCCAGAGCGTTGTAGTATGGATTTATTGTGCATGGAGGATGTAAATATGGAAATTCTGCAGCGTTTATGGCTTTGTGAGCCACGGATCGTCGTCAGCATTCAGTGTTGACGAATTTCCGTGGCTCACATTAAGCAAAAGTAGCAAGAGCAAATCGTGCAAGACCATGTTCTGCGACCCTTGATCATTTTCATTACTTAATGGGATGGTGGAGATTTACCATTTGTATTCTGTTCACTTTGGTAGGACTCGTAAATATGCTTATGTAATGTGTATGCTGGGTATTTGTGTAGGTATTTACTAGAGGCCACTTTTATTCTACTTGTCACACCAATAAACCTGACAGAACAAGTGCTTTGAATTATATAAGGTATGCCCAGTTCAAAATTTCTTC
>JANTCA010001696.1:0-11827 GCA_024741275.1 Chironex yamaguchii | reverse complement strand
CTCTGAGGAGTGTCAGACGAAAAAAGCTTTTAAGTATGATTTTAGCGCAATGTCGCAAATTTTCAAGGCGATTTTAATGTTTTATTAGTGAGTCTTTAATCAAGCACTAACAAACTATACTGAAGACTGGCTGTTGACGAATTGGTCTGTTATTGGGAGGATTGCAACATGCACCACAGCTATTTAAGAAAAGGAACACAGTTTAGAATGCCCAAGAGAAAGAAAAATAAGAATCCACGACTTTTACTATTTGCGTGTAATGTAAATATATCAGTGATTGATAGTACAACAATAAAATCAACTTTATACGTTTTATGTTTTCAGAAGCAGCATCCCCGTCAGGAAAAAAGGCAGGACCTTTCATAAATCAAGGCATACCAGGCAAAAGAAACCAATTAGACACAGTAAAAGGACAAAGGAACGTTTGCATGAAGATTGCATTAAGGAATTTTGGAGAAAATAATTATTATTGATGTCAACAACTGGTTGTAGGCTTTTGATATGAAAAAATGTAATGTACAATGTTTTAAAGCTAAAATTAACATCTTGTTTCACTTGGGTGATATTCCAACCTTTCAATGTGGTTGGTAATACTCTTTGCATGATTAATTGATGCTTTTATTTACTTACAGGTGATCTCGAGCCGAGAAGATCAAAGCGGTGTCTCTATATGTTCTTTACTTTTGCATTTATGTGATATCATACGACAAATACATCTTAAGGTACGCATGACAAGATTTAAAAACCAAGACTGAAACTAAGTCTCTTTTTTCTTCCAGGATGTGATTTATAGGTATTAATAATAATCTCACAAGAATGCGGTTTGAAAACTTTACCGAATTAGAAATGCTCAAATAAAATACGATTCGAATGTAAAATATATAAGAACGGAAAAATATAAAGTGTGAAGTACAACGACTAGTGTGGGTTGTAATCATTTTCTACATAAGACATGTCTAATACTGACAAATGTCAGTTGAAAAGTATGCCAAGATAGAAATGATACCGTTACAAAGACAGAATCAAATAGAAGATCCTGAAAATGCTGCAATTTCGTTATAGCTACATGGCGTATATAAAAACATTTCAGTATCTACTTACGGCAGAAATTAGAATATGTCGCAAAACTTTAATGTGAATGGCTTATTTGGCTTCTCAGTCTGTCTGTTATACCTGTTTTTGGACTGAAAATGACTTAGCACTTAATAACTGGTCCAAAACCTTTTAATTGTAAACATCGTACCTCACGATTATCACTTGCATGGTTTGTTAATAGAATTTGATCTGCCTTGGTCGTAAAAACAACAAGAACAGTTTCTTGCTATCAGATCTGTAATTCTACTGTAGTTTTTACTGTTTTAAGTATGGACAAAGACCGACAAAACTACTCTATCGATGTCAAATTGATCAGCCATGTTCAATGTTGTATTGGCGATTATGCTCCAAAACATTAACGTTCTTGTCCATGTAAAATACCGTTGTTTCTCACGAATCTCATGTCACTTATTTAATAACCGATTAGGTTTATTGTATAGCTTTTTTTAAATGCTATAAATGTACTTCGTTTAGAAAACCAGAATTATACCTGGTTCGTGCCTTTGTTTTTTTCTTTGTAATCTGTTCTGAGTTTTTTGTAAATTAAAGTGATTGAAAATTGCTGCTTTGTATTTGACTATCTACCTCTTTGTCAATTGCTTTTGATTTGTGTTACTGTTTTTCTCTGGAAGGGATTTATCAAAATATATAAAGGGCGTTATTGAGATATTAGATCCTTTTCATGGAGGGTTTGGACAAATATTAAAGTGTCTTTACATTTTATTTATTGAGAAATAAATTTTTGATAAATGCTAATAAGAAATGGAGTGATGCTTAATCAGCAAGAAGAGACTTATGTACAGTATCCTGTTAACGTAAAGGAATTAGGAAAAAGTTATGCGTTTGATAATTTAAGTTAAGCTGTCTTGTTCATCATTTGTCACCTTACGTACCCATTTTAGCCACAATACAAAAAAATTCTCTCATAAAGAGGTTTTATTGTAATCAATGTCGCTTAATTTCTCACGGTCTGAATGAAAGAATCAGTTAACTCTGAGCTCAGACTACATTAAAACATAACATTTTCGAAAAGCAAAGTTTCTCAAACGCCATTCATCCCTGAAACCAGCTGCATTAATTAAAAAGATATTAAGATGGGCCTTACTTGGCTTATAAATAAGCTCTTTACAAAGTTTAACAGCGATGGTACTAGGATTCTCCACATCTCGTTATTCAGCGGTGCTGTTCTTTAATTCTTCTCTCATATCATCAAAGGCCATCCGTATTACATCGTTAAAGCCACCATTATTATTTTTGACCACCGAAAAATCCTGCCAGGTAACGTGATAACAAAGGATGCAATTTCTTAATTGTCATCCTGTTACGCCTAAATTTTCATTTAAACATAGTTTTACCTTTTAGGAAACAGATCAAAAGCAAACAACTGACAGATTTCTTGTAACTGTTGTATTATCATTAACATTTTGGCTGTCTACTTTAACTACGTTTCAGCGTCGTGCTAATTACAGTGTATAACATGCAATTCTTTACTCTTATAATCACTGAGTGATGATTTCTTGATAAACCGAGATTTCCGTTCGTACTTCGAAATTCCGATAGGTGGTCACAATCATGACCTTACTTCTGCTCACTACAGTTTGTTGTTGGTTTAAAGATAGATATCAAAAAGACAAAAGTTCTTTCAATAGCAGCGGACAGAAAAGGTATTATCAGAATAAATATATAAATAGGTCAAAGTGGTTGATAATTTGGTACTAGTCTTGTCCCAGATCAATAAATGTGGTAATTTGAAGATTGAAATAATTAGCAGTGGTCGTGAAAACTGGTGGAAATTGAAAGACCTACGAGAAGAATTTGAAATTTTAGAGAAAAGCCAATGACACTATATTGAGCCGGTAAAAGTTTTGTCTGCTCAAAAATTTAATCAAAATCATTAATGAGCTAAAATTTACATATTTTGGTTCCTACGTATGCCCATTGTAAAGCAATATCAGCTAACAAGAGGATCCAGTGTGATTATTGGCATAAACAATCTGGAGAAGGAAAACATCTATCTTTCAAACATACAAAGAGAAGTGCTCAATAATAGCTACTACTTCATTTGTTGGCATTACATGTATTGAGATAGACGTTCATCAGAATTAGTGCAAGTTAAAAGGCAACAGTGACTCAGCTGATAAATTATCACACCCATGAATCAAAAGTTTTTTTCTTTAAGGGTGGAATTTTACTACTCATGCTAGAAAGACTGCATCCTGATTGTTCATTTTTAAAAGGAACATTGGTAGTGCTTTAAAGTAAATTGATAAAATAGAGAGTTAATAAAGAAAATGAAATTTTGCACCAATATTTACTTTCATATGCAATCAGACGTCATTTCTGTCTTTTTTCTTGTAAACTCTATCTAAATTTCATTCTAACAGAAAAACTTGGCTGTAATGCAACAATTTTCAGGTTGGGTCATTCTCGCTACAATGTTTGGTCTGATGACCAACTGTCAAAATCTTTCCCCATTATCAAAATAAGCAGTCCAAAGAACCACATTTAGACCTTTTGCTGTGGCTGGAGACATCTTGTCGTTTCGTATGTTATTGTTGCATACAATATCACAGTGGCATAACTGTAGCGATCATAATGAATTTTCTTAAAAGCTTTCTCTAACAAATGTCGCAAAACATCGTTCACCGTCACTGGAAATCTACATACGTAGTGGCAAATAAATTTTATAATTGGTACTTTCCAGTAAATCCCCTTTTCAATTATTTTAGGGTTAAGGTTTAGATATGACTATCCAAGGCAATTACTAACCCTAGCCCTAGCTTAGTTTTGAATTGTGGGAAGGGGGTAGTCTATAAAGGCATCGCTTGATTTTTTTTGTAAAGCTTTCTTTATTAAAAAACCTCAGCTTTGGGTGGAATGGTTTCTTAGAAAATGTATTTTATCCATTTTCATTAGAACCTTTTATTAGTCTAAGTTACCTTGCAAACGTCAAATCTACGGCAAATGATGAATATATTAATGCATTTGATATTTATCACAAAGAGAACCTTAATTGGAATGTACATTGTAATGACATATGCCATATTGTTATAAGACCACTGGTTTTACATTTAAAACTAGTGCATAACCACAGAAACAAAGTACGTGTAAGATGACATCAATAAGCCAATTACTTGAAAACTAATGGAGCAAAATGTCTACCCACTGCTTGTAACAAAATAAATATGAAGATTTCATATGTATTATGTATTAATATATTTGATATTGGTAATACAGAGGCGCCGACAAAGCGAACTCTCTGTTGTCCAGATCCATGTGCTTTACCTAACTTTTATATATCATAGCTATGTTGTTTCTCAAAAGCAGAGTGAATAAGGTAATTTAAATGCATAATTTTTGTCATGATTTAATATTTAAATTATTAGGATGTCACTCAAATGCCTTATTGCTACTTTGCCAAATTGCAACTGATTCCGAACTTTAATCAATTCAACAGCATTTATGTAGTCTTTTAGCTCGTTTGAAAGGCAACGGTAAACAAGGCGCTGAATTAATCAGTAAGCACAATCATATAATAATGAAAGGAATTTGCGTCCGCAGCTGCGCTAAAGGAAGAGAGGCACAGACAAAATATATGTTAGTGGTCGTAGCTGCCTCGTTTTGAATAGCAGCTCTTATACAGGAAAATATTCAGAAGGTAGCTGTCTAACAAACAGATGCCATTGCTTAAATTTTGAGACTAATCCTCGTGCCATCTGGTCTTTCTAACAATATAAACAGAAAAATAAATTCTCCTTCACTTATTGGCTCTTATACAACTAGCATTGTTCTAGCTGGAAGCAAAGAAACTGAAGACTTTGTTCATTTGATTTTACGTGTGCTCATTTCATCCTTCTTGCCATCTTTTATTTCAGTGTAAACTATATTATTTGTCTTCTTTCGATTACATTTCATTTTCCTTGCCTTACTTTGTTTTAAGTTGTAACATAGTTATATCCTTTTTGCTTATCAATTTTTCTGCATCGTCTGTCTCCATTGCACCTTCTCAGTTAATCAAAATTTGATCAATAATTGTTGATAGTTTGAAAACATCGACCTTACTGCATGATTTTCAAAATAAACTGAATTCCATTTACAGAATCGATAGGATGAAATTGTCACCCGTTTCTCTGACTAGGTCTTTATAAAAGCCACATTATAACTCAGGACCTGCACAAAAGTGAAAAGTTTATCATTTATTGATTTTAGTAACAAGAAAAGCATATCGGAATACGGAATGGAATACTAAGAACCAATCTTAATTTCCTCTTCTCCCTAAAACGTAAAGCAAAGTCTTTTAACTGCCAAGTGCCTATGGACGTATCTCAGAATTGTCGTGATAGGTTTTCAAATAGAAATACAAAGAACAGTTTCTCCGATCTACATTCCTCATCTTGATACTGATTATTCTTGTAACATAAATCACCGATGTTAAGCATCTTCAAAGGCAAACGTTACAAGCTTAAATTTAGATCAACAAATTTCATCAGACGTTAAATCATCTTATCTATCGCCAACAAAATTTATTTCAAGATAGCACTAGTTCCGTTGCCATTCATGTAAACACCAATGAATATTTAAACACTTCTTGCGGTATTCTTGGCTGTTTAATAGATTTCCAAAATAACAACAGGTTAATAATTGCAAAGTAATTGAGAACTGATGTGAAAATTTGCAGCATCTATGTAACGCTATTCTTGGTAAACAACAAAAACTGTTGCCGTTGCAAAGAGATCCTTTGTCTTGTAGTTTTCTGAAATAAAGGTATCAGTTTTGCTATTCCACAAGGAACGACTTGCAACCTGCATTCCTTGTCCGAGATTTTGTCCGACATGAACTTGACAAATAAATTTGTATCGTTCAAACTGAAGGGCTTTTAAGCGAAAGAGAAGAAAATCTGATAGGTTTTTGCTTAATTTTCTGCATTTTTCATTTTCATACTCTTCATCCTCTAAATACGATAATGTCTCTTTCATTAATTTTCGTGCGATTCCGGGATTAAAGATTTCCTCTGGTTCCGTCGTAGGATACTTTAAACCTTGGTAATAATATCCAGCAAACTCAGAATTAGGAGTGAATGGAAAGAACGATCCCCGTGATCGAACCATTGTATCTGGAGATATATTGAAATGCCCGACACTTGCAAGCGAATAATCTCCTAGGGATTTTGTATCCGTATAATCCTCGTTTGTCTCTTGTGGCTCGTCGAAATGCGTAAGACTGTACACACCAGGATCATCATAATCTTGTCCATAGGAATCTACATCAAAGATACTTGGCTTAGCCTCCAATGGTTTCTCCTTTCCATGAAAAACAGGGTCAGTTGTTCGCAGCCCATGTACATTTTCAAATCCTCTTGACGATGCTTTGACGGAATTAACGTAAGCTTCAATGTCAAAGATACTTTTCTTTCTTTTCGCATCTGTAGGTTTAATCGCCGAGAACTCTGCTGGCTCTGTAAATCGTGGCTTCGTTAACGCCATTTTAGATGGTCTGTATTTCAAATCGGGATGCTGTATTCTTAAAAACCTCCAGAATAATGATAATGAGTGAGGCTGATGCTCCACTAAAATAACTCTTTGCGTTCTAAAATTTCTGTTTTTCATTCGGGATTCTATATGCTTGCTGAAAACACTTAGCAGGTCTGTTGTCATGGCACCAAATTCTTCATTGCTTCGCACCCTAAATTTTTAATCAGCAATCGCCTTAATGTTTACATCCATTCAACACAATCATTGTTGGTGGATAAGTATTCAGCAGGAGATCTTTTCATAGGATGGATATTCAAAAGGAAGTGAAAATTCATTTGAATAGCATTTTCTAATATTGCAATTTTTAAAGACATTGTTTGATCCTCCTGAATATCTATCGTTTGAATCAAAATTTGCGTCTTTTGAAATGTGGGCGACTTTTCTTTGCTAATCAGAAGAGACATTTTTTCTAACAAGTGTGCCAGAACTTGTTTATTAACGGAGTATGTATCGTTCAAAGTACAATACCTTATTTAAATATTCCGTAAATTAAGAACAGTTGTGTAATTAGATGATTTGGGTACGAAAAAAAGATAAAATGTTCCACTTAAATGTGATGGAAAGTTTTGTTTCATTTTTGCTGTAGTCAACTTTATTCTTAAGTAAATTGCTACTGTATTTCAAAACAAGCCAATAAAATACTTCCCATCACCGAGAACAAGATATTTTAAAAAATCTTTCTTCTGTTTTCTGACATACTACTCTCTTCTTCTCAACTCAAAACAGACGAGATGACTGCAAACGAGATAAAAATTTTAAGTAAGAACAATTTTTTGGTACAAAACTTGAAAATCGCCTTGAAAATTGCGCTATTGCGATAAAAACATACTTCAAGGCTTTTTTCATCTGACACTCTTTATTTAACCTTGAAATATGGATAGAAAGAAAATATCAGAAAATATTTAGGAAGCTTTTTAATATCCATGGAATACTTGCTTTGACACATGTTTGATGTCAATAAAATCAAGCTCAACACCAAATTTGTCAAAACTGATGTTTAACAAGAACGGAGTAATCTAATTTGAAAATCGCCTTGAAAATTTGCGACATTGCGCTAAAATCATACTTAAAAGCTTTTTCCGTCTTCCGACACTCTTCAAAGTATGAATCTTCAGAAAAGAATGTATATGTATATGGCAACCTATTTATACGAAACATGTAGCAAATCTAGCCAATCATAAACAAGAAAGGAAACAAAGAAAGAGAAAATGAAGAAACAAAGCATTATTGGAAGAGTCCAAGTGAAAAAACGAACTCTTTCTGCCTACAGAGGACTGGTTTTCTCGTTTTAATGTAAACAGACTCCAATACACTAAGATGAAAGTGCGATCTAGCTGTGCCAATTATTGAAAATTGAAAATTACTGAAAATTCTCGTCCTTATACATTTTGGCGCATTCTGAATTTCTTGTTAATGTTGGCCTATGGCAAAATGACTACAAAAACATCCGATTCTGCCATAGGCCAACATTTACTAGAAAATCCAGAATGGGCCAAAATGTATAAGGACGAGAGTTTTCGTATATCTACACTAAAGCAAAAATGCCCAAGGATTGGACTACTTAACTTCTTAACATTCACTCTCAGACACTGCATCTTTAAGCTTAGGATTAAAATGTTTCCGTTCAAAGATACTGTAGTATGTGTGATTTGGCAGACGTTTTTTAAAATAGTAAGGCTTGAAATTAAATATATAAGGCTCAACGAATTTAGCCTAGATCCAGGAAATTCAGATACAAACTTTGTATTTCGAAAATAATATTCTCGGTTCATTCGATCGAGGAGAGTCATTATAATGAACCTATATTTAATTCAAACTATTTCATTAAAGTTGTTTTCTATACTTATTAACAATTAGTAATTAATTTGTGTACTCACTCTATCAATATCCATTAAGGAAGTTCTCCAAAGAAGCCATTGCAGCTCTTCTTCAAGCAACTAGCCACGCTAAACGAAGGAAACAAATTTCTTCCTCCACTAACTACTTCCTATCACTTCAGAGAGTCAAACAACAGTATCATCACAAAGGAAACCAACAGACCCGAAAACCTATTGTGATGTCTTGGTTGCAAAGGCGTTAAAGCCTCCCCTGTATAGAAAAGAAGGGCTTAAACCAAGGTGGACATGACAATCAAACATGATTAAGCCACAAAACACTTTTTCTAAAGGATATTGATCCGAGGATTTCATTGTCGCTACTCAAATTGTTAGTTATTAACTTACTTACCACTAACATAAATAAAAACTAACTATTAACGGAAGAAATAATAAAAATATGGAGGAGGAGCAATAAGATTTTTTACCGCAAAAGTGCCGAGTGGGCAAGGTCATACACGGCAGGGTGACTTGTACACCCCGCCTTTGATTTCCTTGCCTACAGAGGCTGACACAAACAGAGCCCCATCCCTCTTCTCGACAATATTCTCCCGACATCCACCCATCCAAACAACAGCTCAATGTCAGGGCTAAGAACATTCTGGCCCAACTCCGCTACAGCAGCTTCAAAAAATCCTACCTCGACAGTTTGAACCCAACAGTCTGTAACGAAATACAACGGGATGCCCCACAACGTCCCGCACCTCTTCTCCTGCCCCCAAGACCCAACTCAACTCACCATCCAGGACCTGTGGTTGAAACCCGTGGACGTCGCAGCCTACCTTGGTCTACATCGGCAACGACAACAACGACAACATCGTACGCCAAACGCATGGGTCTCCTTTGTCACCAATACTTTAATGTTGCAGTAGAACAAACACAGAAGAGAAATTAGGATTACTTTACCATGGAGTGCTTCCAATATCGTTGCCCTATACAACACCTCAGGTTTGTTTAGATTCAATAATATCGCTTTAAATAGCTTGTATGCATCTCTCTATTTAAATCAGTTCTCTTGAAAAAGAATAGTTCATTAAGTCAAGCTTGTGTATCGTATTTGCTTGGTTGCAATTTCCTGCTCACATTGTGCTTTGATTCCTGGATCAGCGGTAGATTTGGACATAATATACACTGCAGGCTATAAAGTTGTTAATGTCAACGTGTTATGCCTCTTATAAAACTGCCATTTATTCTCACTCGTCAGGACTTTTGAGTTTTCCTTTTTATTTACTGATTCACAACAAAATTTAAGCTTCTTGCAGATCAATTTCTACATACAGTATTTTTTGTTTGCTGTAACGTAAAGCTTACGAAGTCAATAATTTCGTCGTTGTTTATAAATAGACTGACGTTATGCGGATTGCTTTAGTTCTTGCTAAAAAATAATACACATCAGACAGGTTGTGGGTCTTAATTTGTTTGGCTGGAATCCTTTCCTGAAACCCATATTTGTCGATGATACTTTATAAATTATGTTGTAAGTTATAATCAACTTCAGCTAAAACGTAAGAAGAATGTCATTCACCGTAAATTTGTTTGGAATTCCCAGGTAAAAGGTAGCCACAACAGTAGCAAAGTTGCCTTTGACATTGGGAAAGAAATATACCGACAACTTATGTAGCTGTATCGTGTACTCAGTGAAAATGGTGATAGAATATGTTTGATTTTCTATCGTAAATTGCGTACTATTTGAAAATCACTGCTTAACTAATAGTTTTAATTAATATTTTATCCACAAGGTCAACTTCTTTCTTACTAGCAGTCAGCAAGTTCTTATTAACAAAGATCATAACATTGTTTAATGTTGATGGTACAAAATACTGGCTGTTGGTTGGCAAATTAATCGAAATGTCGTTTAACATTTTACAAAAAATGCAACATGATTTTACCTTCGAGAACATTAAACGATTTTTTACAGGTTCACACAGCTTCAGGTCGTTTTGGATCAAATACGGGAAATAACAGCGAATAGGGAATCGACCGTCCTCAATCTAACCTATAACGTCGTTTCAATAAAACCCAATTGTAAGTGAACAAGGTGCAAATTCAAATTCCAGTAAATTTATAGTTGCTCATAAAGCGTACTTAGAAGACAAGCGCAAGTTTAGTTCCAGCAAAGAATGACGGAAGAAGAAAATTTAATGTAAACGTCTTGCTTCTTGGAAATTTGCAATCTGAAACAAGCAAGGTCTCCTCTCTCAGATTTAAGGAAATCGAGCTCGGCGAGGTACATTCCAGAAAAACAATTGTTCCACAAATGCCTTGGTTCGGAGATAGTGCAAGTGTTCTCAGAAGATTGCCTTCAGACGACAGAAGGTAAAAACATATATAAAACTAGGCCAAACTTCTACTAAGTTAGTATTATTATTCAAACAGCAGGTTGAAGATATCATTACCAAATATGGTAGCTGGGATAACCCTCATTAGGACTACGAAGAATTTCATTCCTGAGAAATGGATCCAGCATCCAGGATTTCATTCGGATGATCCGTAAAAATTATGCCGAGCCGGACACTTCTAGGAAATTGCATCTATAAGTCTCTAATAAGTTTTTGAGTTATCTTGCTGACAAACAGACAGACAAACAGACAGACAGATGGACAATCAAACTCTGAAAAAAGCCAGAACCAGTTTTTTTTAAGCATCTTAACAAAATTACATGGCTGGTGTAAAAATGTAAATAAATAGAAACACTATACTCATTTTGACTTCCATACCCAAAATGAACTTAAGCTCTGGTTAATGTTGGCAGAAAACTTATCTTTTTTAATATATAGTATACTGCGACTATTACCGAGTTTGTTATTCTAAGTTAGACTATTGATAAGTTAGGAAAAATAGTTAGAAAACAGAACCTAGCTGCTAAATCCTCTAATCATTTGCAACGAGACGGATAACCAGTTTTCGAAATAGCACCTTTACTTTACAAACTATTGATTGATGACCTTAAGCTTACTGAAATATGTTAGCCTGCAAACACCGATTTCACCATTTTCGTTAATAAGTCTTATTAGTTCCAACCATCTATTTGAAAGGCCTCTGGTTGTTTTGAACACGTTTTCTAATCTCCCACTGTTCTATTTATCAGATCAAAAGTCTGTCAAGAAATAGTCTGAAAAGCAATTTAGATTTTATTATGGAAAGATCTCTGCTTCCACCTGTAACAAGGACGGGGTTTTCTTTTACGTATTCTTATCTCTGTCAAAAGTAATAACAGCGTACCATACAAGATAACGTAATCACATATCATTCTACAAAAATAATGACCGTCTTCTCATTTGTATTGCTCTCGTTTAGAAACAGAATACTCAAAGTTCTTCCTTCAAG
>JANTCA010001695.1:0-11828 GCA_024741275.1 Chironex yamaguchii | reverse complement strand
TTGATTACACGACCAGTTTGCCTCTTATAGAGAAATTTGCGCAATGCACTGCTGTCGATAGGCAGACACTCAAGCCTAAATTTCAGCGAGCCAAAATAGTCATTGAATCTGGAAAGGCGATCCATTTGGAATTTTATACAAATATGACTAAACTTTTACAGATATCAAAAACAATCCCTGTTGGCACTGCCACTGTAGAGAGGAGCATCAGTGCAAAGAATCAAATTTTATCCCATGCTCTGAATTCATTAAATTCATCTAGAGCTAGCAACCTAACGCTTCTTTCGATAAAGAAAGATATCCTCAAATCTCTTGCTTTAGATGATGTCCTCAACCACTGGGCTCAGCAAAAGAAAAGAGCAGTTCCTTTCTCTTAAATTGAGCGAGTATAACCGGAATTTTGTGGCTTAAGAGAACAAACTATTTCACTGCTACTATAACTGATATTTGTTCTGTTAATGTCAACGTTCTTAAATACTGTAATGCATTGCATATAAGGCATAGATATTGTTTTGTTTGCTTAAAAGGATGCGGAAATGTCTGTAGAAAGCAAAAATGATGACATGTGGTGTAATTCTGGCTCTTTTAAAACTACATTGGAAACTTTTAATCTGAAATTATTGGGGGCAGCTGCCCCCTTGCCCCCTAGTGTCCGCTACTGTGACAAATGCTTGAATATTTAAAGCTAGAGAAATCTGTAGGTCCAAACAAATATAGATATCCATAACATCTAAGTAAACATAAAAAATGGTAAAATGGCAACATAAATTCTTCCTGTCTATAGGAATTGATGTAAACCAATACTTAACCAAATAATTCGAAAATGTTAAGAATAACATGGCATACATCAACAATACTGAGTAAGAAGGCAAAACCATCTGCTTTTGCAAGAACGTCTTAGAACATATAAGGCAGATTACTTCTCTGTCATGGTCTTACTTACTTGGTCCTCACATTAAAATGAGTGACACAGATAACAAGAAGCAATAATGAAATATTATCCTAGCACATACCTCCTTTTACCTCTCCATTTGTGCAGATTGCTGACATTGACAAAGTTGTTATTGTTGTAACAACTGCAGCAAGGAGTATTATAACTGTCATAAGGCCCATACCAGCTTGACCAGTCAGCCATGGCAATCGAAGATACAGTATAACACCCCAGATGTTTAAAAGGCATGGCACCAAAACACCTTTGATCCATCCAAATTTAACATGTGTTTGTGGCAAACTAAGTTTAACTTCAACATCATGCGGTGTTTCTTCAACGTCCCCTTCTTCACCATCCTATAGAATATAAAATATGAGATTTCAATAATCTACTGCATGAGCCACAAGATATGAGTTGTAGTTCAAAGTAAGTATTTACACTATTTAAACACCATTACTGAACCTCTAGATCTTACAAGATACAATTCTTGTTAGCAGGTATTTGAAAACATTTCATGTTTTCAAATACCTGCACAATAATGCACAATTCCAGCTATGCCACAGTAACTGAAATAATTAATACAGAAGCTAGGTAACCATGATCCAGAAAAAAATTTTCCTATTCCTTAGCAACAACTGCAAACTAATGCATGGGTAGGTTGCTAAAGAAAAACTATAAAAGTCCTGTAGAAGGTACATTTGAACATGACAAATGTGTACAAGTCAACCATTAACAATGATTGGTCCTCACGGCAAAGGGTGAACATCACAGTTACTGACAATTATATGCCATTTGTAAGCTTCTTTGATGTTAGAGCCTGAAAGACATGGTTCTTATATAATGTTTAAACAAAAGTAAGGGAGACTCTTAGATAGTAGAGTTTCCTTGATGTCACAACTAAATTGATGAAAAACAGGAGGTCTAGGCCATTCTTTACTACACATCTAAATCAAGAATACACATCTAAATCACTTACAAGTTCTTGGTCATCAAGTTCATCAAATCCTTTGTGTAATTCCTCGAGAGTTGGTCTCTGCTGAGCAGCATTCACAGAAGCTTCATTTCGGTAGAAGACAGTCATTGGTATTGCTTCATGAGTTGCATAACCAATAGTATCAAAGCCCATTGTATCTAACCCATCTTTAACAGGACTTCCAAGCGGCGAGTTGCTGCTACCTTCAGTATCGTTTGGGTTATCAACATACTCAACTTTAAATCTTGCATGCTTTTCTCCCTGTTCGCCATCAAATGCGTGATTGAAAACCACAGGACTTTGTCCTCTCTCCATATCTTTCTGTTTAACTCTCTCCCAAATAGGGGTTCCATCATCAATACTTCCAGACATGGTTATGTTATCTTGTAGCTAAATCTTTTCCACTTAGAGCATCTATTCCAGTTGTACACAAACTTTGGACAGTGCTTCAAAAATGGACGAAAAATTAAAATTGAGGACATGAATACATTACCAGCGCAATGATCATCACAAGATTGTAATTGGCATTGTAAAAATAATATGATATTCTTCAGTTTCGTTATGTCAGACAGGTTATAAGACATGTTTTGACTGAACTTCAATCATCTTCAGTTAGTTACAAATAAATCTAAGAGTCTTCAAATTTATATTCTATGCTATAGCAGTAAAACAATACAGGTAAACAATTATATCAAAGATCCTATTCAAATTAAAAATTGTTGTTGAAAATATGTAGCATGAAAATTGTTGAGTACAATTAAAACAATCTCCATACAATAAGCCTAAGTATAATAAAAACCCATTGAAATATGTAGAATAAAACCTACTTTACAGTGAAAGAATCCTAATACAATAAAAGCAAGCCTACTTACAATAAAAGTGTAAAAAAATTTCTATATAAGTGTATGCCTAGTTGGTGCCAACTCAAAATAAAGGAGGCTTTTTACATACAGTGGGAAAAACCTCTTAACAAACAGCTTTATCATGTTGATTTAACCCTTTCTTTCCAGCCTTAGGCATTATCTGACACCAACATGGTTAGTAAATACGCAGCACTGGAGCTAAAGGAGCAAATATGATGCATTGGAGCTAAAGGAGCAAATATGATGCATTGGAGCTAAAGGAGCAAATATAATGCATTGGGGCTTAAAGTCGCAACATCCAATGAGGTTGATAACTGAGCACCCTCAGACAAGGTTTTCCAAACGAGTCTAGTTTTGGCAACCAGACATAGTTTCTAACAAACATTTATTATGTTATATTACATTTACACAGTGTTATTGAATGTTTAATTGTTTCATTGCAAAAGTAACATGAAATTATGCTGTCACCATACTAGCATTGCCGTTTAGACATCATTATCGTGAGAGCATGAACTTGTACCATTATTACTACTGACATGGTTAAGCCAGATTAAAATCTCATGCTGGTATTGTACGAACAATGTGTACCTGGGTAGCCTAAAACAATAGATATCATACGGATGTCATAGTACTGCTGGTGGGGATGCTTTTGATATCTGCAAAAGTCTGCTAAGTCTTGCTAAAGTTTGAACACAATGGACCCATAAAAAAATTGGACCACTTCCTTAGCTTGCTCAAATTCAGGCCTGAGAGTTAGCTGATCAATTGTAACACTTGGGATTCTGTTCTAGAGGTAAACTGGTCTATCAATAAGATATGTTTCTTTGCAAGCATACAAAACTCCATTGCTTTGAGTTCTCCCCAGCTGGTGTCAGAAAACCATCTGTCTAATTTCTTTAGAATAAATGGAAAAGCTGCAGGTCACTTTTGCCTCATGACTTGCTTTGATTCATTTCCTGACCAGTGAGAGTCATCTTCGTAGATGAAACAAATGCCAGCAAAATTACAGTCCTTCTGCTATTTCACAAATTTCTTTCATCTCAAGCTTTCTTACAGGAACCATTTCTTGTGATAGCTTTGCAGATTTTATAACCACCTCCCAACTACTTTGCCTACACCTTATACAATTGGAACAATGCAACCCAGGAGGCATAATGAAGCCAAAAATATATGATAGAAGTATATGGTACATACAAGCTGGTAGCTCTAATTTATTAGAGTTTGAATCTGCTACCAGTTTTAAGCTTCAAAGAATTATGCTAAATCCTGCAACTATTGTATCCACTCCTTTGTATTTACATGCCCATTATACTTTGTTAAGTGAAACAGCTACCCTTAGTGGTTCATTTTAAACCAACATCTTATGGCTTTCTCGTAAAATTTCCCTGTTTTTCAAACAAAAATGTTGGAAATATTTTGATTTGAAAGCATTGATCTCGTACTATTTGAATAGCATTCCTAAAAATTATTCTACCAATAAACAAGGTATCAATAACTGACACTGATGTCTTTATTCACAACCATTACAAAGTTGTCCATTTTATGGATAAAAATCTAATATAAAATTGCATGGAAACAGGGTTACGACAAGTGAAGTTCAACTCCCCAAATAATTAGCAAAGTGGCCACCACTGGTACCAAGGGAATCCATTTGTCACCATTTGTACATATTGCAGATAGTATAGAAAAAACTAGAAGCACTCCAAGAGATTGAAGTCCTCTGCCAAGCCATTATTATTACTCAATTAACAGGGGTTTTTCAAGTAAGTTCCTAATCTGCTGCTCATGAGGTCCTTGAGTTTGCTTGCATAAATGATTCAATTTCACAACTTCTCGTTTTCCAAACGTGCTCACAATGCATGCCATTTTAGGTGGTACTTTGCTTGTTAAACCCTAAGCAATAGTAGTATAATGGGATCTCTTTGTCTTCTTGTTTACTGTTGGCTTATTGTTCAATAGCACTACGAAGATTTCAATCCTGGATCCAGATGGTGATCCAATTGACCACTATGAATAAATCATCTGTAAGTTAGCCCATTTCTGATCTATCCTGAAAGTTTCATCAAAATCTGTCCATAACTTTTTGAATTAGTTTGCTAACAACCAACAAACAAACGCTACCAAAAACATAACCTCCTTGGCACAGGAAAACATGTCAATACCCCATGAACATCAAATTGAACCAATTGGGTTGTGTTTTTGTCTTGGCTAGCCATCTGTTTCACACACTAAAAAGGATTGGTCAGGATATTTTGATGGTTGTTTTCACTTTTGATCTGGACTCTGATTTGGTCTAAACTCAAATTCCTCTGCAGTAAATACATCCTTGTCACTTTTTGCCAAGTCTGCTATGGACTACTTCCTGACTATGCTTCACAAACTATCAAGTCTTCAAATTTTTGTACCTGATTATACTGCTACATCCTCTCCAAATGAACCAAGTACCTTAACATCCTGATATGAATAACATCTGGACGCTTTGCCTACCTTTTAGCCCATCTTGCTGTTCAACTCAGAATGTTTTGCCTGTGTGACATAAATGCTGATGTAGTTTTAGTGTTGTGTTTTATGCCTAGATAATCCTCATTTGTTCCAACAGTATGTTAAGCATTAACTTGCCCAGGCTTTATAAGATAGAGAAAAGAGGAATTTCTGTTCAGTTGGATATATTGGTTTCAAACTTAATGGCTGCCTTGTACATTGCTACTGCAGTTGTTGCAGTGTGCAAGTTATAGTGATCTCTCATAGCATCAAAGGGTGCTTTGCAGGCAACAGTGAAGTGGTCTATCAATTAAACGCAGTCAACTTTAATTTCGACTTCACAGTGATATGATAGTCGCACATCGTCACTGTCAAGAAATGTACTGACAAGTTGTTTATCTTATATACCACTTGATCTACACTGTTTAATGAAAAAACCCAACAAATAAGCTATTGTGACATGGTTTGTTTATGCCCAAAAGTAATTCAAAATCATGTATATTAACTTATACAAATCTCACAGTACATAATGTTTTGTAAACACATCAAACCTATAAAAATATAAATCATCAATAACTTGCTCTCTTTCACAGTTTGGTTACTATAGCAAAACCATATTTTTACACAATTTACTTTCTGTAAACTTTATTCTCCTGGAGTGCAAATCGTCTGATTATCAGATTTGGCCAGCAGGCTGCTTCAGCAGCAAAATATTATGCCAAGCTTGCCAGGAGTCTTCTGTATCTCTAACCACAAATAACATAACATCTATCACTTTGAAAGGTCACTATAATGTGAATCATCAAAAAATTAAAACAGAAAACCCAGTCAATAATCATAACTGGATTTCTAATAGAACCAGGTCAATCGGCAGGCACTTGGCAAAATGTGTAACATCGTGTAAATCATGCTGCTGCCAAGAACAAGTGAATAAAGGAACCCCCTCTATAAAATCTATAAAGTGTTGATGTTATGATTTTAACAGATTCTAAACCTTTGATATGCGAAGACAAACTTCCCGTAACAATAAATCCAATTCTATGTCTCTCTATAGTTTGGTGCACTCTGGAAATTCCAGTAAGTGCTCAACTCGGGCAGACTTTCGCTTGATGTTAAATTTGCAGATGTAATGATTGTTTTGAGGAAAGCGTCGGTGCAAAACCAAAATGGTACATGCTGTTTTAACCTCTCACCAGAACTTGGAAATGTACAACTTACAAACTGGGCATTACATAGGCGCAGACATTTACAAAAACTTAGCAAATATAAATGAGTGGATGGATCTTCAAGTGCCATTAATTGTATCCAATCTACCTGTATGGAAATGCTTTAAATAGCTTTTTATTTGTGCTTACGTATGTAGTCAAGGCTTACCAAGGCATTTATGGCAAAAAGGACACTTCTTAAAACCATATGTTTTACACGTAAAATTCTCATATTAAAACTTTAAAGTTATGCAGAGTTTTTTGAAAATTCTCGACTTTGTGGACTCAGTGGAAGCCATGTAGACAGGAGCTTTATCATGACATGAGTCGTATGCTTTCTATGAGCTACGTTTTGAGAGATACTTCTCCCATCATCAGGCTACTAGATGTGATCAGGTACAGCTATGTTATACTTCTTCAGTGCGGACGTCCAAGTTGACAGGGATCGGGATGTTCTGAGAATTGGTGCCATAGCTGTGTTGTGTTTGTTGTGTTTCCTTTACTAGTGCTGGAAGCCATATTTCTGGAAGATTGTAGGCTATGCTGTTGATGTGATTGCTGTGTTGTAGGGTAGAGTTGTGCGAACTATGGCAAGGAATTAAAATAAATAAATGCCCAAAGGTAACAACTTAATTTCTACAAATATGCTTTTAAGCTTATTTGTGAGAGCCATAAAAATCATTCAGCCCACAATAGAAAAGCATTAAAATGAAAAGTGCTTAAAGGGTTTAGAATGGACAACTTCAATTCGATGCTCTCTTGAAGAGTGCAAGTACCAAATGATGTTTAAATTATGAAAGTAATCATAAGTATTTGTTAAAAGACTTGACTTGAAAAGCATGAAAAGACTCATTAACAATTTATTCATAATGTTCTGAATGCTGATAGAACCAGCCAGTCTTTCTTGCTTCAAGGTATTTGGAGCAAAATTTCATCTTAAAAGGCAGCTTATTATCATGAATACTGAAGAATGCTAAGATCAGCATGGTACAAGAACCTGCAAGGTATACAAATTGTATACACATTAAAATGAAGCATTCAGTTAGAATTTCTACTGTAGTCAGCATGTGTTTGTAATGTCACAATTTATTTATATCATATAAAAATGCAGATGAGATCAACAGAATGGCTTGAAGGACTAGGGAGACTTATGCTCATTTTATCCTTACAAGCCTGATTCATGATGGCTCACTCTCCAGGGGATTTTTCTTTTAAGATTACCTTGCAATGTGATACACTATGAATTTTACATTATCAATATTAAAATACATAGAGTGTCCTGATTCATTATTAATTTACGATGAAAAGTCATAAGGTGGTTTCTTAGGTCCTCTGATTGGATGTTTCTTGGTTTGCAAAGTTAGAAACTAAATCTTGATGTTTACTGTTACTAAGCAGAGCTTTGTTTCTTTGGCAACATGATGATAAAAGTTCGTTGCACTTGTTTCGGGATGATAATTTGGGTCAGTAGACATTCATGATCTATTCTTTCAGATAAAGTGATCAGAGCATTCACCATGATATGGACTGGTTACTGTTTTGGTCTTTAAGAGTCCAGATATGTGTACTAAGCTCAGTGGAGTTCTCTGTCGTGCTTGTCGGAATGATGATGTATGGTTCCAGCGTCTTGCCTCAAAGTCATCTTCTGTAACCCTGATATATGTTTCAGTAGTGTTCTCATCTCCGTGTGTGACATTGTCTAGGTATATTACCAATGACTGTAGGCAGTGTCCATTAAGTGGGCATGTGTTCTCTTGTCATGAGTTGCATGTTGTTTTTTTTGCTTGTGGCATCATTAGCATGGTTCATTGGATTCAAAATGGATTTGTAATGGTTGTCAATGATTTGTCTGGTGTTGTTCATACAACTGTATCTGGTTCTAATAGTGTTGTGGTTTAAGATTTTTCTTAGTTTGTATCCTATTGAGAAGCGTTTATCTATTAGTGCAAGGAATTTACATCCAATGTTAGTACTGACATTTTTGCTGAATGGGGGATTGAATGAAAGTATGCTGTTTGGTTGTCTGCTCTTTTTCTGCTTGGTGGTTCATAGTGTAGGATGTATTAGTATCCACTTTTTGGTATAGAGGGGTAGTTGGATCAAGGAACGTTTTGTTGGATGAAAGGGATGAGTCAGTTGTTGATACCTAAAGCTGTGTTCTTTGTAGTGATTGGTGGTAGGTGCTCTGTTGATGGACATATTGTAAAGTGGTGTTAGGTTTGTAAAAGGTTGGTAGATGTTTTTGTCTAGGCTAAGTGTTACGTCCAAGAAGTTGACAGTCGGTTCGTTGGCCTCAATTGTAATTAGTACTCCATCTTTGTGCAAGACAAGGCATATTCATTTCTTTGTATTTTCTGTTTCTCTTGCTATTGCATTTGAAATGGCTGGTCCATCATCTTGTTAAAATGCAGATGTATTTTATATTGATAATAAAAAAATTCATAATGTATAACATCGCAAGGTAGTCTTAAAGAAAAATCACTTGACGAGTAAGCTATCACAAAACAGGCTTGTAGGGATACAAAGTAGATTTCTCTTCTACTCGCTTCAACATATATACTACGCCCCACTCTTATGTATAGAGCACTGTTTTACAGATTAATCAAGTGGTGGATATTTATGTGTATATAGGTAGGTACAACTCCCACTTTTTCTCTACGGAGATTTTCCTGATTTAACAACCGTGTGTGGATGTATGTGTTAATGCCGGTGTCACATTTTTTCCTCCATGATATTCTATCTGAAGCATCTTTTTCAAAGGTTTTCGGGTCCAGTCCTATGTGCTTAAGATTGTCTTTGAGTTTATCCTTACACCTCAGGAATGGACGTCCGACACTCCGACTACCCTTCTTCAGTTGACTGTATGTGAGTTGTTTAGGAAGTCGACTATCATCCATGCAGACAACATGACTCGCCTAACGAGACTGTGATGTCATCAAGAAGGCTTCGATACTTAAAATGTCACACCTAGCAAACAAGTCTAAGCTGGAAACCTTGTCTTTCCATGTTAAACCACATATACTACGAAGGCAACGCTAATGGAATGAGTCCAATTGGGCAATGTGCCTACGGAATGGGGTCCAGGTTTCTGATACGTACAACAGTATTGAAACTATCACCACATGATAAACTGAGATTTTAATCTAAGGGATAACCCTCGCTCGAACCATACTCTTAACCATAGTTTGCTAAAGGCATCCCCCACCTTTGAAATTCTGTTCAGTATGTCATCATCAAGCAATGGCGATGCATTTACCTTGCTTCCCAGATATGGAAAAGATTTAACATACTTTTAAAGGGTGTCTATCCACAAAGATTTTTTGAGGAGGTTCATCGTATGCAGGTCTCGGAATCCTTACAAATCCTTGCTGCAAAGGGGTAGGCTTTGGCTAGTAGATGACTTCTGTTTTCTTAACACTAATTGCCAATAAAAGCGCTTTTGCGGCATTGGTAAACTTGTCAACTACTTCTCGTGCCTCTTTGTATGACATGGCAACGAGTGCCACATTATCTGCAAAAAGAAAGTCAAGACCCATTTTGCTTCTTGTCAGTGTTTTAGCCTTGAATCTTTGATGATTGAAAAGTCCCCCAGTAGTTCTAAACTCAAAATGTACACCTCGTGTGTAGTCTTTAAAAGCAGACTCAAGCATGATCGAGAAAAAGAGGGCAAAGAGCTTGGGAGCCATAACACAACCCTGCTTTGTACCAGTTGTTACCTTGAAGGATTCAGAAAACTTTCCATCTGCTCTTACACGGGCCTCCATATTCTCACGAAAAGATATCATTACATTCAACATTTTTTCAGGGATAATAATTTTGTTTAAGACCTTCCAAAGTGCATCTTTATGGACACAAACACTTCGGTTAAGTCAATAAATACAATAAACAGGTCCTGATTTTTCTCACGTGCCTTCTCTGCTACTTGACAAAGACAAAAAATCATGTCGATGGTTCCCATTCCAGATCTAAACCCACAATATGACTCGGAATAAATTTTGTCAACTAGATGAAGGATTATCCTGTTTAAAATAATCTTAGCTAATACTTTTCCAGTCACTGAGAGCAATGATATTCTACGATAGTTATTGCAATTGACTAGTTTGCCTTTATTCTTCAAGAGATGTGTAATTGATGAATTTCTAAAATCTTGAGGTACACAACCATTTTCCAAGATAACAGAAAAATCCCTTGACAAGTGAGCTATCATGAAACAGCCTTGCAGTGATACAAAGTAAATTTCTCTTCTACTTACTTCAACATATGCACTACACCCCACTCTTATGTATATAGCACTGTTTTACAGATTAATGAAATGGTGGATATTTAGCTGCACTAAGTGGGAGCTGACCGAGCTTGAACTAGTAACCCTCGGACTTAAAAGCCAACACTCAAACCTCCATGCCATCACGGCACAAAAGTTTGGTGAAGGCCATTCAAAGTCCTTGGTATTACGAGATGAAACCCGGTGGTGGGTAAGGGGAAATTCATTAATTTTTTCTCTGTTTCGGGTTAAGTCTTCATCAGTGTCAGATATTTGTAATACGTCAACAGACACAGTGCTTTATATACATTCATCAAGAGTCAGGGGCGGCTTGGAGTGAAGGAAAATAGGTAATCAATTTTGCTTTCCCTACAAGTGCTTTTGGCCCTGCCCCCTTTTACCTAAGGAAGCACCCATATCTCATTTATTATAAGACCTCATCCATTGTCCTGTTGCATCCGATAGTAGGCCATAGGCTAGCCGAACCGCTTCATTCGAACGGCTTTGTGTCTAGTCTCAGCACTCCGAGCTGTCAAAAGACTTGACTACCTTGACCTAAGAGATTTTACTCATGTGCATGTCAAATGACCATGGGTCACAAAATTTTGCTATGATGTTGTTTTAAAGCTGTGCCGGAAATGTTTATGAGACTCAGACCTAATTAATGCTGTCAAAACAGTTTTATTTGATATATTTCAGTTTTTTTTTAACCTTATATCAACATTAGATAGAAAGTTAGGAATTTCTTGATATGAAGCAATTTCTGAAAATTAGTAAACTATGCACTTGCGTTGATATGTCACCCATCACTAGTAAGGGCCAACGGTAAAACGTTTTTTTTACTTCCTCATTTTCTCTGCCACAAATCCATGGAAAAGACTTGTACACCGAATCAATCGCTCTCCCCGCATACTTTAGGACATGGTCTTCCATTCTTCATCAAGTGCAATAGCTGTTCATGATTTAAGTCATTTTGTGCTGCGTGTAGTGAAAAAATCTTCGAAACCCCCATCTATACTCTTTACCCAAGACTCGACCCATGGCAAAAGGTCTGAAATGATTGTTAAAGACCAACAGTGCTATGGTAATCAGGTTGCAGTATGACTATGCTGCT
>JANTCA010001694.1:4008-31314 GCA_024741275.1 Chironex yamaguchii | reverse complement strand
TACAATTTTAATTAAATTAAAACAAAAGGGGAAATGTGTAAGTAGGCAAGAAAGCATGATGGATATAATAACATGGCGCAACATCCGCATTTTCCTTCGTTTGTTAATCTTGCCTGTTGTTCGAGAAGGATTCATTTTCTAGAAAACTCTAACAAGGCATTATGGGTGAGAAACATCTCTGAATAGGATCATGCCAAGCAAAAGGTCGACCTCAGAAGGCAGGGAGTCATCAGGGGTATAATACAATTTTAATTAAATTAAAACAAAAGGGGAAATGTGTAAGTAGGCAAGAAAGCATGATGGATATAATAACATGGCTGCCGCAATAAACTATATTAGATAGATCAAAGATTACTAGATGATATTCGTCAATCTACTTCCGTGAATCCTACTCCCTTGTGAGTGTTATTGTAGTCCAAGAGGTCAAGTTAACTAATTTCCTTTGCTTGCATATTGGCGCTAACTACATTTTTAATTCAAATATAGGGGTGAGATCCTTTTTTTGCATTGACTATAGTGGAATAGGTTAAAGTATTAACAGGAGTGATGGAACTTTCCAAGCACAAACTCAGTTGTATGCTCAATGTGCTTTAAATTTCGATAGAATACTCCTTGTTAGGACTGTGTTGTTCCATAAAAATATCGTAGATTTGTCATTAACAACAGCCAAAAAGCAGTAAATATTCAACCAATAATAAAGAAATTGAACAATAAAATCTATTAATCAATTAAAGTAAAAAATCGTGCTAAGAATTGCATAATAATTTTAAACATTTTTTTTATACGGCCTTAGTTACCGACGAAAAATCTCGAATTACCTGGTAACTAAGGTCAAAGTCTTTTTTGATAATTTCCGGTTTAAGGTCGTATTGCTACAAGCGATTTGGAAAAAGAAGTAACATTGTACCTATTTCTCGCATGTTCGGCTGTGAAAATGTATCTTAGAGAAGCAATTGCGGTCTAATGATCATCGATCAGGATGTATATTGCTTTCCTCTTTCAACAGGAATAGAATGCTACGATTCTACGTTTACTTGCTTATGATGTCAGTTACATCACTAAGAAGCACTCAAAGAGTCCAAATATTGTATTCTTAACTTTCAAATGAGCTCTACCAATAGGTGCCATGGAAATTCAGTTTTCTCTAGGAGGATTTCGTCACTAGTTATGGTTATATAGATATATCAATACTGAAGCTTTCCAAATGAAAGAGATTCTAAAATGGCTATCAAAATTAATTTCGAAAGTTAATGGGTTCTTCCTTAGGTCAATAAGCACCCCTAAGGCCGTACATACCAGAGGGTAGGGGCAGTTACTCCATACAGATTTTCAAATTAGCGTAAAGTAAGACCGATATAGGGTGACTATCGCACATTTGGATGAAGTTTACAAAACTTTGTGAAGAGCCATGGTAGGACTTAATAATCCTAGGAATAAGGTATCTGTTGTAATGTCTTTTGACTCACATGTTTTCTGTGAAATGTCTAGGCAAACTCTGGGCTACTGAAACAACTAATGTGAATATAATTCATGCGATATCCTTTCTGATATGTGTAAATGGATGTTTTCTAGTGAGATATCGGGCAGGGTCACAAAAACATTTTCCCTAACTGCCACCCCCACCCCGAAAATGTCCCATGAACGGCCATGGACACCCTTTGTATAATCCGTGTAAAGATCGGGTCGTAAACTTTGGCATTAATAAAGTTGCTACCGGCAAAAAAACCCCAACCAAACGACAATGTAAATAATGATGGAGTTGGCAATCACTTTCTTATGTAAGGCTTTTCCCGAGATACGAAGATAAGCCAGTACTTTTTGAGTTGGCTTAAAATACTAGATTCCTAACCTATTTAAAATTTATATTCTGAACTTAAATATAACCAATAAGAGAGAATTATTTAAGGTGGCAATTTGGACGATGTCGGAATAGTTTATGGTCCACCAGTGTGGAATCCATGTACCTTAAGCCGGAGATATCTGGGGTATACTCCATTATTTCCTTGGCGTGCCAGCATAAAACAAAGATGAAATAATATCTTGGCATAAAAGTGCAAGGGTCTGCTGTTATCTTGTGCAGCTTCATTATTTTTCTGTCCTTACATCTGGCATGATGTTTACACTGAATCCACCATGGGTGGTCCAGATCAGGTCTACCTCCATGTGAAATTATTTCACCACATCACTGGAAATACAGGTGCCTATCTGTCGATTTTAAAACGACGTTGGTTGTGTCTGAACGCAAAACAAAGCCCGTAGAGGGTTCGAAAACATGTTCGAAAAAATGTCTAACTGTTGCCCAGCCTCACCGAGTTGGGCTAGCGCCCCTTTTTGGAAATTTTGTGCCACATGGAAGAGCTAAATTTTAATATTTTTATATTATTTTTATATATTACTTCTGATTATTTTTGGAAGTTAATAACAAGATGCTTCTCGCAACAGATGAAGCTTTAGAGAGAAGGAAGATTAGTGTTCACCCATCAAACTTAACAACGACTGGGTAGCTCAAAGGCTAGTGTATTCTTCCCGTGTGACAGAAGGTCGTAGGTTTGTTGCCCACGCTGGACGTACGGTTGGTTTTTTGGAGTTGAAATAACTTAACAGTAATTTCTGTACAACCCGAACATGCATTACTCAAGACTCTCAAAACCGTGGAAAAGTGTGAAACATCTATTGTTAGAACTTGTAAATTTCATCATGGATTCTCAACGAACTTCAAATGATCATCAAATCTATCTAATCTCATTCCATTATCACGAAAATGGCCTGAAAAATGGCAACTGGAATATTGAAGATTTCCTTTAGAAACCACTGTTCTTGGTTCATAAAATCATCAACCAGGCTTGTAATACAGTGCTTTGATATGGAAAAGGGCGATCTAAATTATTTATATCGCCCTGATAAGGAATGAACTATCGATTTTCCATATTCTTCATAATTTTTTATGTATTTGTGCAAAATCTTACATTTCGGACTATTTTATGATTAACTTTCGAAAAAAGTGGTTCAAGTCCAGAAATAGCAAAAATCGATATTTTTGACGTCATCACTTAGGAAGTTGAAGTTATAGGCACTCTTGCCCTTCATATGATGCCATTATCACTCCAAGTCAAACAGATACTCTCATCAATGCCGGTACATTAAGCACTCGGGTGTGTTTGAGAGCACGTCTGATTGAAAATAGAAAATTTGTGTGAAAAATCTGGTCCTAAATTCGTAGGTGATGAATGCTACGTGTCGATTTGTGGGTTCATGAAAGGAAATATGGGAAGGCATTTGATCCAACCTTGTTACAGTTGTGCATAAATTTGTCGAATTATGTAACAAAGTAATTCCGTTTTAATATGGCTTTGCATACCGCAGTTAAAGGAAATATACAGTCGTTGTACCGTGGAGGCGACCTTAAATACTTTAGAAAATTCGCGGCACTGAATCACACATTCTCATCAGTTGTTAGAAGCGAGTATTCTTCAAGGAAAAGCACACTATACCTAGGTACCCCATTTGTTATTAACAAACCTTTAGAGTTCAGAAGAGGCTTCTTTGGAAATACATACTCATGTTGGAGCCAATCTAAAGCTTCAGTCAACAAAATTGACAATGTCTTGCCTTGTTTCAACTGTTGTTTCAAGAGTCAAAGAAACTTTTCTCGCTCATCGGTGGCATGGAGACATTATCGTGGTGCAAGTGCCGATTTTCTTTATAAGCACATAACAGAGGGTGATCGTTCAGCACTCGCCTACTCTATTACTTTAGTGGAATCGACACATCCTCATAAAAGGGTAATTGCACAGGAAATTTTGAGCAATGTTTTACAATATCTGAGAGAAAATGGAAATAACTTTAAAGGAACATTTCGGGTGGGACTAACAGGACCACCTGGGGCGGGCAAAAGCACACTAATTGAAACATTGGGACTCCATTTAACATCATTAGGACATAAAGTAGCTGTCTTGGCTGTAGACCCGTCGTCAGCAAAGACAGGTGGATCTCTGCTCGGGGATAGAACAAGAATGACAAGGTTGTCAACACACCAGAATGCATATGTTAGACCCTCACCATCTTCAGGTACCTTAGGTGAGTATTGGCAATAGCTACATAGCTAGTGGATAGATACAAGAATACACAACCATGCATCAACAAATTTTCCTTGCACAACAGGTTTATCAGTCACACACTGATCCCTTAGCCATGGCAGTGGCCATGTAATTTTAATGGCATGAACTTCATTTTCATTGATCTCATGTCATTCCTTCTGCCAAGCTCCAAGGTGCAAGTTTGGTACCCATGAAAAACACCTAGGGTAGCAGACAAATTTTATAACTCTTACACAAGTATGAGTGAAAGTTTTCAATTGTTTACACAACCTTTGTAGGTTGAAAAACTAAGTAACCGACTGTCTGACTGACAGTGCAGTCAATTAGCACATATCTTTGCTATCTTCGGAAAGGAAAGGAAAGAAGTTCAGTTCCATGTGCCATGTGCCATAAAAATGCTTGCTTGATTTACACATACACTTGTTATTTTTTGGACAAGGTGGTAAAGAACTTCAGTTCTATGCCCCAAAAGTAGATACTGATTAAATCAGATATGGTTATTTGCTTGCTTGCTTGTTTGTTTGATCAACACGTACTTGCTATCATTACAAGGGATGATGTTGTTGTGGATGGATAATCTTAAAGAGTATAAGCGTATTCACAAAATTGTGATGCTTTAGGGCTAGTGTATAACTAAAGTAGAAAAAAAGTAACTTTACCACCCTTTTCAAGAGGGATCCATCCACATAGCGTCCAAACACAAGGCCTTTGTTATGTGACAGACGTCATCTTTTCTGTGTAATGTTGTGTTTATAATAGCCATATAGTCACATAAGTAACTCACATTTATAAATGAAAGCCTTGCTATAGTCTGAGAAAGAAGAGAAGACGTACTCATAACAGAAACCAGGGTAGCTTTATGCAAATGACACATATTTGTAACTGTTGAATTTAGATTTATTACACAACCATTCATAACAAATGTCCTTCTACTTTGGATGACACACTAAACTGTTCATGTTACAACATGTACATTAGCTCTACAACACCCATGTGATAGCTAATTGTACTCATCATGACTTTTGATTTCTGTTGCAACTACAGTACTGAACATAACACAAAGAAAACACCTTTCACATAGATCAAAACTAATTCTTGATGCCAGTTTTGATGTTTTGTCTTCTTATCTTTGGCTGGAAGTTAAGTCTGCCTTGCCTGTGTAACATGAGCTGGAAAAGGTGTGGCATGAAGGGTAGACAAATGTGGGCTGTTTGGCTGAGAATCACTGATCAAGAACAGTTATGAGACAGACAGATAGATAGATAGATAGACAGATATATCTTGAAGTAAGGAGAAGACAAATCTACTTTATTTTTATCCCTACAAGCCTGTTTTGTGATACCTCTTCTTCAGGAGATTATGTGTATATTTATTGCATATTTTTACAGTTAATTGCTTGCTTTTGATTTAAAGGTGGTGTCACTCGGAGTACCAATGAAGCAGTAGTACTTTGTGAAGGAGCTGGGTACGAAGTTATCCTCATTGAAACAGTAGGTGTAGGTCAGTCAGAGTTTGCTGTGGCAGATATGGTGGACATGTTTGTACTTATGATTCCTCCTGCAGCGGGAGATGAGCTTCAAGGTATTAAGAAAGGAATTGTAGAATTAGCAGACTTAATCTTGATCAACAAAGCTGATGGTGACCTTCTGCCAGCTGCTAATAAAATTCAAGCTGAGTACATCAGTGCACTGAAGCTATTGCGTACAAGGAATCCACTTTGGACACCTGAGGTATGCTTGGTATAGTTTCTCTTTTAATGTATTATTTCTGTGTGAGCAAGGTGGTATCATTCCGTTTTCAAGGAAGAGATTTAGAATTGGAAACCTTGAACATATCATTTCTAGATGTGAATACTTGCCATGTTGGTATTTGCGAGGCAGAAAACTTGGAACAGTATTATTACTTGTTAAAATCATTATCTTTGCATTCATATCATTATTGTTGATGGCTTTGTTTATTCATTGCACATCTATTTTGAATAATGTGATTATGACATTTGTTCCTGTCTTTGTCCTACAAAATGCTAAAAACTGATTATTGACAATTTGAGGACGTTTTTTTTCATTGATTGCTCTGCATGTGATATTATTTTAGGGGTGGCAATTTTTGTGTTTTGTAGACATTAAGTAATTGTATATTGTACTGCGAACAATTTTTTTGAGGTGAGATTATTTTTAATTTAGCATAGCTTGTTCACTAAGCCTTAGTGCAGGACAAAAATCTTGAATTTTTTACATACCTGCAGGGACAAACAAATTTGCTAAGCAAATTGTATGATCCTCAGCAAAGAAAGAACATTCAACCTTTTCAGGAAAGGTGGTGCTGATGTTGATTTTGCAATGGAAATAGGAATTGGCTTAGTATACACCCTTGTGAAACACTTTCAGATGTATTAGATTTGCTTCCAGCTTCATCAAATTTTACCTTGGCCATTTTTGTTACCATAGATATTCTTTGTATATTAGTCTGCAAGAAAATTACAAAACCACCATGATCTATATCAATGTTCTATATCCACTTCTTATAGCCAGTTTATAATCCTTCGTAATTGAACTATGGGTAACATTGCATATAATGATATGTTGTAATGTTGCAGTAGTATTTCACATTGTTCATTTACACTTTTGACTGTAAGTACTACAGTTTTGTCATTCCTGTCATATTTATTACATTTTATCATCAGTCCTGTAATTTGTGTTTTGTTGTTTATCCAAGGTGCTCAAGGTTTCTTCCTTGTTGAATGAAGGGATAGAAAATGCATGGCAAAATATATGTGAGTTTCGAAAAATTATGCAGGAATCAGGATTGTTAGAAAAAACAAGAAAACAGCAATACAAAACTTGGATGTGGAACCATATAAGAGATCATATCATGGACCGTTTTAGAAATGATCCCCGTATTAAAGCGAAAGTAGGGGCAATGGAAGGATTAGTAGCACAAGGAGTGATAACTCCTGGAATGGCTGCTGATCGATTGATGGGAATATTTACAAGTCGTTAGAAAATTTACAAATATGATTTGTGATTTATTGTTCAGACAAATAATACATTTGTCTGAAAAATCTTAACCATTTTTGGATTCTATCAACTTGTTAGTAAAGAAGTCTGGTCATGTAATTTGCTGAGTGTTGAGTCCACAACCTGTTTGAAATATGTCAGTGAAGTTCAGTACTCTGGTATCAATGATTTGACTAAGATAGCTATATTTACAATCATGAATGCATTTGTGAATGAAATATATTTTTTCGTGCTTCTGTGACTGTCATCAATCTTTCTAGGCTGTATGCCTTTCAGCCACAAAATGTAATGTCTTTCAAATCTTGTAAGCTTTGCAATTGGTGTCAGGTGGTAGAATCAACTGTCAAGCAGATGCTGCTGTTTTGAAATAAGATGCTAATCCAAAATAAAACAATTTGTCATGTCACAGAGGAGCATTTTTTGTGACTTAGGAAAATTGACATCCTTTTTATTTTTTGTGTTCTCAGAACTTCTATAGTTTAGAAAGTATTTCACATTTTTTGTAGTTACATTGATATTGTAATTAATTCCTTGCAGTTCCTGCCACAATTCGTCATGATAATATTGTCAACAACATGTTAGTTAATCAATGATAGCTGGATTCTTCTGACACACTGATTTAATGTCGGACATAGTCTCGAGATCTGCTTGCATATCTTGGAGTTTAACAGCAACATCACTGACTGTCACTCCTTCTTTATCAACAAATATTTCTTGCAATCCCTTTAAAGAGAATAACAAATGATCAATTGATTAGAAAATTTGTCAACTTTAGAAAGTTTTAATTTATGATACCAGTGGATGTTAGTATGACATTAAATGTAATTTTGTTTACTGTTCAGAGTGACCTCAAATTTGCCTGGGTAGTATAGTTATACCTAAATACATCTACATATATTTGTAACTTAGCTACCATGTGCTTTTTCAACAATCTGAATTTCTACCTTTCACCAATACACAACCAATTACATCTAATGACTGTACCCTGTTTCCAATAATGCAAAGATCTTTAGCACTTCTATCATGCATACAACAATATGCAAACTCTTGCCATCAGATCCTTGTAGGTCCTACAAACCTATGTGTCAGGTGAATACTTGGTCAAAAGTCAAGCTCTTGTCAAACTAGTGAAAGTCTTTGTTGACATAGTCACATGTCATTGTTAAGTTTGGATAATATATAAAGCATATTTTCAGCCCCTTGAATGATGATAAGACATAAGTGATACATTGGTCAGTTGATTAGCAAAACATTTGTACCTGAAGCTTAGTTGTCTGTTTTCCATTTCAATGTTGTGATCAAAACAGCATTATAGCAAGTTATATTCATTTGGGTTTTTTTTCTTTTCATGTTTTTCCTGCCTATTCATCTGATACCATTTCCCTTGTGCAAAGACATTTCTTGCCAATTTATAATAGAAACTCTCTATCTCAGCTATAACTGTTAACCATGGTTAATTTGCTCAGAAACTATGAGATGGCTATGGCTTTCAAGGTGATCCATTCAAGAATTTGAACCTGGAATCTGGCATTCGCTACTGTTATGGGTTTTTTTTGTTGTGCCATTATTGCCTCAATTTCCTTTTGAAGTGCTGCTTGGCTCTTACAATCACATTAAGTGACAAGAAACCATGAAAACAAGTTAGCAAAACAATAGGGGGCATGATCCACTTCTGGACTCAAAACAAGAATCTTCAGTTCATTAGCCATTGTTGCCTTAATCTTTCTTAGAAATGGAGTTTTCCTCTCGTAATCAAGTTCAGCATTAACAACAAGATATAACTGCTTTGTCATATTGTTGATATCATGAATTTATAACATGGTGATTATTTGAGTCATTAGCTGTTGGATGGCTCCATTATAATGCTACATATATTTTTCTGCATACGTTCTGCCTTTTAAATAGCAAAATCCAAGGACATTCATGTTTTTAACATTGAGCTACACCTTGCCTATGGAAATATTTGCTGTCCTGTAGAGAGATTAAGCAGAAAGAGGGTTTTTAATAGTTTGATATCTTACCTTTGCTACAGTTGCTAAGTGATCTCCATGCTCAACAGCTTGCGAATTTGGTATGTTCATTCTCTTGACTGCATTGTGGGCAAGCTTACGTAATGTTTGAAGGTACTTGTCCATTCCAAAACCTCGTTTATGTAGTGAGATATTGTTCAATGATCGACGCCATATCTTCATTGTTTGGTTGTCTTGCTCTTTTATTTGAGCATCCACAATGCCAGTCCATCTTTTGTGACCTTAAATTCAGAAGAGAGATTTTTAATTGCCAAAGGTACATTTATAATCCATTTCAAATTTTTAAAGGTCTTAGTTTAGGGGCAAAAACCATGTCTGTTTCATCTTCCCAAAGGCTATGCATGATTACAAAATACATTTTATTTAGGAAGAGCATGTTTATTTAATCATTAAAAAAATACCAGACTTTTTATTCAAAATATTACAATCACCTTGTAAGATAACATACTTGATTCTTCTTAATTGACAAGATTTCAATCATCTTGCTAGACAATATGCCTCATTTTTACTTTTTGACAAGATTTAAATCATCGTTCAAGACAATATACCTGTTTTTATTGACAATATTACAATCATCTTGCAAGGCAACGTACCTGATACTTTTTTATCGACAAGATCCCAATAATCTTGGAAGACAATGTACCTCATTCTTATTGATTGACGAGATTTTAATCATCTTGCAGAAAATGTACTTGATTCTTCCTTGTTGAAAAGATTCCAATCACCATGCAAGACTATAACCATGATTCTTATTTATTGACAAGATTTCAACCATCTTGCAAAGCATTGTACCTGATATTTATTGACAAGATTCCAATGATCTTGCAAAAGAATATGCCTGATTCTCCTAATTTACAAGATTCCAAGAATGTTGCAAGATGTTACTTACTCTTCTTTATTGACGAGACTTCAATCATCTTGGAAGACGTTCTACCTGATTCTTGTCTATTGACACATTCCCAATCATCTTGCAAGACAATTTACCTGTTTCTTCTTTATTAACAAGATTCCAATCGTCTTGCAAGGCAATGTACTTAATTCCTCTTTATTGACAAGGTTCCAATCATGTTCGAAGACAATCTACCTTATTCATATTTATTGACGAGCTTTCAATGATCTTGCAAAACTATGTACCTGAAAGTTATTTATTGACAAGGTTCCAATTATCTTGGAAAAAAATGCAACTTATTCTTCTTTATTGACGAGACTTTAATGATCATACGAAACATTATACTTGATTCTTTATTGACACGATTCCAATCATCTTGCAAGACAGTGTACCTGATTCTTCTTTGGTGACAAGACTATATCATCATGCAAGACACTGTACTTGATTGTTCTTTATTGACAAAATTTAAATCACCTTGCAAAATTAATGTACCTGATCTTTGTTGACAGTATTCAATATAATCGTGCTAAACAGTATACCTTATTGTTATTTATTGATGAGATTTCAATCATCTTACAAGACAATATGCATGGTTCTTCTTTATCCACAGGATTCCAATCATCGTGCAAGACAATGTACCTGATTCTGCCAATTGACAAGATTCCTGTCTTGACGGTATTTCAATAATGTTGCAAAAAAATATATGCTTGATTCTTGTTTATTGATACGATTCCAATCCTCTGGCAAGGCAACGTACCGGATTCTTCGCCATTGACAAGATTCAAATCATCATGCAAGCCAAAAAACCAGATTTGTCTTTATTGACAACATTCCAGTCATCCTGCAAAACGTTGTACCTGCTCTTTATTGACCGGATTCCTATAACCTTACAGAAAATTTTACCTAATTCTTTATTGACAAGACTTTGATCATTTTACGATACAATATATCAGATTCTTTTATTGACAAAACTCAAATTATGGACAAGACTTCAATTATCTTGCAAGAGAATGTGCATGATTCTTCTTTACTGACAAGATCTCACGCATCTTGCTAAACAATATGCCTGATTCTTCTTTATTTGCAAAATTTCAGTCATCTTGCAAGACAATTTACCTGCCTTTTCTTTATTGACAATATTTCTATGATCCTGCAAAACAGTATGGCTGATTTTTAATTATCGATGAGATTTCAACCTTCTTCCAAGACCTTGTACGTGGTTCTTCTTTATTGACAAGATTGCAATCATCTTTTAGGATAGCATACATACTTCTTTATTGGTAGGATTGCAATCATCTTGCATGATGATGTACCTGACTTGTCTTTACTGACAAAATTTCGATCATCTTGCAAGAAGACGCATCTGAATCTTCTTTACTGACTATTCCGATCATCTTGCATGATTACATGCATGATTCCTCTTTACTCGTAAGATTCCAATCATCCGACAAGATTTAGTTAACGTAAGTGTTTGGCATAAAGTGCTTACTGCCTTATATAACTATGTAATATAGCATACACTATATATAGCAATGTATATTATAAAAATACTCACTTGATTTTGCTTCGTTGACAAAGTACATTGCATCCTCCAATTCGTCTTTGTGGCATCCATGATAAACGCCTAAAAATAACAAATGGATTCTGCTTAGAATGTGCATAAACAAATTTCAAGCAGGGTAACAGCAAGTGAACAATACTAGCAAGACATAACCATCTTATTCCGATCTACCACACCTACGTGTCTCCTGAACAAAGCTTGCCAACCCTACCTGACCTTTTTTATCTTAACCTTTCAATTTTATCCCTCCATTAAGTAATACTTCCTAGTGATTCATAAAGTATAAGTTAAGACGTCAGTCAAAGAAATCAAAGTCAAAAGTACAATGATAAATTTCTCGTTCCGTTGAAAAGTCAAGCTCAATTTCAGGGTAAATTGCTTGTCAAAGTCGATTCCCTGTCAGAATCCATTTCCTGTCCGAATCGTTCTCCTGTCAGGTTGAGTATTTCTCAGGCTCAATTTTTTACTAGGATCAAGTTTCTTTGGGCTCGGTTGAGTCACAATATTGTAGTGCAATCGCATGACTAAGGCCTTGTAGATCGGAAATTCGCTAATGCATGGTAATCTTCTTCAAAAAGGCGGGAAAGTTGCAAATGTATTTTATTTTCAATTGATTGTCAATTCAATTGAAAATAAAATATATTTGTAACTTATCAGAATCGATTTCCTGTCAGGGTTAGTAGATTGTAAGGCCCAATTTCTTCCCATGCTCAGTTCTTTGTCAGAATCTGTTCTCTGTCAGGGTTGCGTATTTGCCTGGCTCAATACCCGGTCAGGCTCAATTGCTTGTTGAGGTTGATTCCCTGTCAGAGTCTGTTGCATGTCAGGTTTGATTTCTTGTCAGACACGCAGAGCTTCGTTGTTGCAGGCAGATAGGTTGGAGTTTGAATTCATCCCGAGCTTTTATGTTACAATCATCATTAAATTGTTGTGTTATGTTTGATAGAAATTACATCAGCAATGAACACGTCATGACTTACACTGCGCACGCATTGAAGCTTCGATTTGTTTGAGCTGTTGCTCATCTGATTTCTTCCTCTTCTTATACATTGATTTCTGCCTGTCAAAGTTCTTTACCAGTCTTCGAAGATTGGTGGTTAAATCTTGATATCCGTGTACAGCATTTGTCATCTGGATACATGGATCATGATTTTCAAGAGCTGAAATGAGTAAAAAACGTGACATGGAAGGTTAAACGGATTTCAAGTCTGTACATAATGGTGGTGTGTGTTATGTCACACCATGTTCGTTGTGAGCTAGCTACGCTCCGATTCTAAGCGTAAGGAATCACGAAATGTTATCTGGTCGAGACGAAATACTGGATTTCCACTGTGTAAGTTATCGTTAGAGTATTCTTTGCCACCGTTGTGCATTACAAGTTCAAGCGTTATACCATAGCAAAGTATCAAGAATGCCAGAAGGTTAACACTGTTGTTGGTAGCAAGTCTAAAGCGATTCTTGGAAGAAACAGTCAAACATCACTTCCATTCAAGTCGATTTCTCGTAAAGTTTCAAATTCTCTAAATAATTTCCTAGTGATTCCATCCTGTCTTGTTGAAATAATTATTTTGCGGTAGACAAGTTGGGTCAACTCCTGTCTGGTACATGCAGATGAGCACACTTTCAGCAATGGAAATGCAGCCCTGAAAATCTACGTTGATTACGTTCTCATTGCGGGACAAAAGCTTGTTATAGGACATTTCAAGTCCTGGTGTCACTTACTGAAATGGTTGATTGGGGTATGAGTATGATCACCGGGGCGTCGAACCCTGGCCTCATGACTGCAAATCCGACGCCTTTCCTACTAAGCTAAACAGCTAAATGAGAAAAGTTGAAAAAGTATTAGTCATTCAACCCTGATCATCTGCAAATTTTTGGGTGTCTGCCTGCTGGTGTATTCGGTGTACAAGCAGCATGTTTTTTGTGCTTGCAAGACATCCGCTTATAACCGTTTGCATAAATTCCATATAGACGTCAACAGAATGGCCATGTGTTAAAAACAGAAATTATGGTATGAATACGACTATCGGGGCGTCGAACCCGAGTCTTACGACTACAAATCTATTAGTTTACGATATTTGCGTAACCCATGCACCGCAGATTATGAAAAGTGAAAACTTGTTTCTTCAATGGTGTTCTTTGCACCATGTAGTTAATAACGCGAGGTTTTTGTTTAAGAAGTCTCAATGTTCATTGCATTCCATTTCAATGTTCTTACAATGCTTTCTGTCTGGGGTGAATGTGATGTTACCCACAAAGTTACTTAGTGGCCCAATATGGAATGTGGAAGACGAAAGATTTTCTGCCACGATCCGCCTACACTATTCGGGAACTACCATATTGCCCCTCGAAGAGTGGGGCAAGTACACGGGGGCTACTATAGAGCCGCACGAGGTGTGGATATAACTAGCTCTATACAATGCTAAGAATTCTTACCTTTGTATCCCGCTTTTTCGTTTGATGCCGTTGAATTTGTGATTTGATTTGCATCAGGAATTGTAGCTTTTGCCATCGGGTTATCTTTGGCAGCTCTGACTGGGGCTGAGTTTTTTTTTACTGCATCAAGATAAGCTGTTTCTTTCAGCACATACCTTGGTAATTCTTGACTGACGATTCTTGCTGCTTCCTCGCTTGTTTCTTTCCATACTTTATATTTCTTTTTTTCCTCATCACTGTCATCTTCATCTTCACCAAATTCTTCACTGTCCTCATCCTCGTCCTTTTCTTTGCTTACCTCAGAGACTACCGTATCTTTATCGTTGTCAACTTGCTTAAACAAAGTACGCACCTTGGACATTCCCATTTTGATTGCGTTAAGTCCAGGGGATATCGTCTCCACTAGTTTTTTAGCTACCTGTTTGAAGAAGCTTACATCCATGCATCCTTTAGTCTTGACGTCTATCTTACGACTGTTTAGAGCAACTGCTGAAATATCGAATTCCACACATGCCTTGGTTGCTACGTCCTGCAGACCAGCTTTGAAACACATATGTTTGATTCTTATGAGGTTTTTCAGCGTGTATTGTGCAATTTTCTTGGCCATATCTAAGCCTGCCTGTACAACTGACTGGACTTCTCCAAGCATTTTTTTGGCTCCTTCAACTAGTACTTTGGCCGCCTTGAAAAACGCCTTTCCCAGCCTAAACATTTTTCTTATTCCACGGAATATCTTGCGGAGTATCTAGCAGTACAAGAGATTGTACACAGCATGTTTAGGCTTACCAAATATTCAATATTGCAAAATATCATTATTTTCGTACAAATAAGTGTATTAATCATTGAATATTCCCATGGATATACAGATAAATATATGGATAGATAAATGAATGAGGAGAAATACATCTGATTCATTATTCGATTGCAAAGACAGAAGAGGTGACGAAATGCTCAAGGTGAAAAGAAAGGGCCAATGAGTGGGTGGAAAGATAGATATATGAGAAAGATAGATAGATAGATAGATAGATAGATAGATAGATAGATAGATAGATAGATGGACAGATAGATAGATAGAAAGAAAGATAGAAAGATAGAAAGATAGAAAGATGGAAAGATGGAAAGATAGAAAGATAGAAAGATGGAAAGATAGAAAGATAGAAAGATAGAAAGAAAGATAGATAGATAGATAGATAGACAGACAGATAGATTGGTGTATGTATGTATGCATGTATGTATGTATGTATGTATGTATGTATGTATGTATGTATGTATGCATGCATGCATGCATGCATGTATGTATGTATGTATGTATGTATGTATGTATGTATGTATGTATGTATGTATGTATGTATGTATGTATGTATGCATGTATGTATGTATGTACGTACGTACGTACGTATGTATGTATGTATGTATGTATGAATGGATGGATGGATGGATGTATGAATCGATAAATTGATGGATGGATGGATGGATTGATTGATGAATATATAAATGTACGAGAGGATAGATAGAGATGTCGATGGATGGATAGATTGATAAATAGATAAACCAATAGATTGGACAAATAAGTTTGTAAATGAAAGGAATAATTGAATCGTGTATAGATGGATGTCTGGAAAGCTGGATGGACGGATGAACGGATGGGTTGGTGGACAGAGGGCATATGAGTGAATTGGTTCATGAACAAATGCAATGTTTATGTATTGTGGGCTACTATAAGTGAAAATGTATTTCTTCTGAGGGAGGAATCAGAGCCAAATTATCTGTCAGGAGATACACGTCACGATACAATATCTTGAAGTAAAACATTTGTATTTCATTCCACAGCACAATTTTCGTGGCCAGTATACATTGAGCAAAGTTCATTAAGAGTTAAAGCTTAACGTGATAGCTGAGAGCACAAGGGGCATTAAAGTAAAAAGGAATGCATCAGTAATTGCTTCAATGTGATATCTTGTACTCAGAAAAAAAACCTTAGACACTATCATAAACACTTCAGGAAACTATTTGAGGAATCCAGTTTTTAGATGAGTCTTCTGTTAATTATGTGTAAATTAAAGAAAGGACACTGAATTCAATGAATCGAGTGGGCTACCAAGTGAGTGCAACGGCAAAATTGTGTTGAATATGTTGATTCTACGTTAATGGGCCATTGTCAGAGTGCAAGAGTCAGGAAAAGATTCTATGGAGTAGATATATTTTAATAAGGTGGGTTGTCATGGCACATAAGGTTGTGATATCCTAGTTGGTCTGGCCAATATGTGATGCTACAGGTGTATCACGATGGTGGCATATGTCACCCACGTGTTCAACAAAGTGCTCAGAAAGTGAGAGCTTCGTTTCACCTACGTACCAAACGACACATTCAGTGGACTCCTTGATGCACACTAATGGTCGTATTACATTGATAGTTGTCATGAGTGTACACAGTGCCCTGGTGCTCTATGGTGGATGATGTAGTGTATGTGAAATGGCACGTTTTACTACATGATCTGTGGCATGGGTATGTGCCAGTTGGCGTGGTTGGTGATTTAGAGATTGGATTGTTGTATGTCATCGAACTGTTCAAAGAAGCGCATGCAAACTGAGCTCTTCGTTTCACCTATGTACAAAACATCACATTTAGTGCATTTGATAATATACATCGATAGTTTTGGTGGACTTAGATGGTGCCTTTGAGTGCTCTCATGGATGATGTATTGTATGTAAGGGAAACGTTTTACAACGTGGCCTACGGCAGGAGTGTCTGCCAGGTAGCATGGTTGGTGATGTGAAAGTAGGATTGTTGTAGATGGCGTTATGGACAAGGCGATCTCGTAGTGTTTTGACAGGCCTGTAAGAGAGAATGAGTGGCTCGGGGAAGATACGTCCAGTCAGTGGATCGGCATGTAGTATAGAGTGACTTTTAATTAAGATGTCTATGAATGGATGGTTAAGGGGATTATATGTCATGAGTAGTGGGATACGTGAATCAGTTCGTTGAGCATTGGATTTAGGAGCCATGACATCGACCGGTGTAAAGATGAGAACAGGATTTGTCACGGGAGAGTATGTCTTGTGGTTAGCCTCTGGAGGAAGTGGTCGATGTCATCCACTCTGCATTGAAAGTCAAGATCATTGCAACCGATGCGACGCAGTGTTCGGAGTAAGAAATGGCTTTTTGGTGCTTGAGGGATAAAAAGAGTCGTGTGAATCCGTAAATTTGTAGTAGATGGAAGTAGTAATATATCTGTTGGTGATGGTTAGTATAAAGTCGAGAATTTTCGGAGACCAGACCAAATTAATTTTAATGGAAGTGTTCAAGTTTGTGTCGTGGTAAAATGGTAACACTAGCAACATCGTCATTGCTTCTTTAGTAAAGCTAGGCCATGTTTTGTTCGTAAGTTTCTATTATTTGTTCCTTTGAGTGTCCTACCAACAGATATGCATAATTGACAATGAACTTAATGCCCATTCTCGCGATTTCAGTTTGAAAAGAAAATTCATTATTAAAAGCAAAACTGTTGAGTGTCAAAAGAAATTTGGCATGTCACTAATTAGAGTCCCTAAGAGAGACAAAGTGTGGCAAGGCAATAAGTCTGTCATTGTTAGGTATATCAGTGTAAAGATTTTTGATTTTACCAGTCAAAATAAAGCAATTATTAGAGTTGAAAGAACAGGAGGTTAATGTTCATGTGGCATGTTTAGTGTCTTTAAGGCATGTAGGTACTGAGTGAACGGGGTCCTTAGTGGCAAGGGTGAGCAAGGACAAGAACAAGCAGCGACAACCGGCTGGCCTAGGTCCTGGGTCGACGTCCTAACATTGGCTGCAATAAGACGTCCGGCAGAAGGTGTGAGAGTATTGTATTTAATGGCGCTTGTGATTTCGTTTGATATTTGTTTGTGAAATGTTATCATGTCAGGATCAATGTGTCTACAGAAGCGGTCGTCATCACCTCGGCGAACACCTGAGCGACATACGCCATCATCGTGATACATCCATAGCATGACATTTTTGCCAGACCAAGAACCATATCACAACCGACCCTAAATAACCTGTCGTTCGTCAAAAAACCAAGAGTCCACCACAATAGACTCACTACTGAGAAACGCCTTATCCCCACTCTAGGGACCCTTTGCCCTCACGGGCTAAACTTAGACTTGGATGTCCATATGTATATATATCACCTATGATATACATATTCCTCGTTCTGTCGCATGACTAAAATTCTGTCACAAATTTGAGGATGGATCGTTATTTTCTCGAAATGGGTGGTAAAGTTACAAATTTATATTATTTGACGTATCCACCGCAAATTAAACGCAGACATTCATGTTCGGAATTGTTACTCTCAGCGACGTTATTTACGACTTGACTTCTGTAATTGTTTACATCCACCTTTTTCATTTCTGACTTGTTTCTCTGCATTGTCTTTTCCCTTCTTTCCATGCTTCATTATATCTGTCACTGTATTACAATTAATTGCTGTTAGTATTATGACCTAAATGTCAATTCTGTCCTTGGTATTGTCTTCCGTATAAATTTCGATTTATTATACTTGTATCTGCTTCATTCACACTTTTCTGGTTTACTTTTGAGGCTTCTTATACTAGCATCATAAAGATAAAGTTGTGTTACATCATACTGTTCAATTACTCCTGAACAGTGTATGTGAAGTGGTCAATTTAGCTTCAAACCGTTTTAAGCGCACTTACATATACACACTCACTATGCTTTGTGCAGCGTATATTATAACTTCACTCCAATAACTGCATTGTGATTTAGCCTACATACTTATCGCCTGTCACTAAAATTAATGTGTGTGCGTGCGTTTGTATACTTGTACTTCCATTACGTATTAGAAATAAAACTGTTTCCTGATGAAAACATAGCAATATTTTCATGTGATTGTTTTACCAACTTGCCATACCTTGATTGCGCTGTGCTTGATAGATGCTTTGATTCTTCCAAATATATTTTTTCCTTTGCACTTTGCAAAGCACTTTTCGTCTAGCACTTTGAATTTGCAATCATTCCATACTGGGCACCCAATATATTCTCCTTCCACCTGCATGCACTTTGGATCCCAATCACAGCCTCCAAAACAAACTAAAACGAACACAGAAATATACCACTAGGGATGACTTGAGAGTATGTGTATATGGACCACAAAATGAGGAATCCTGACAAGAGGTGTTAAATACTGAAAGACGACCATACCATCTGTCTGGACATGAAAGGGTCACTAAATATCACCAAACACTTTATGCAAGTCATTTGATCAGTTTTGTATGGGTACTCGGGGGAGAATATGACGACTTTGAGGAACGGGTCAGTCAGAGAGGTCATCAATGCTGAACGAAATGTATGCTATCCTTTTGATTCAAAAATGGGCAGGACAACAGAAAACCTTAAGAAGCAATGTGCCTCGCTTGTGTATTAGGAGGGACAAAGTAACACCTCTAAGAAAAAGAGTCTTGAGCTAGAGTCTGGACCCATTTTTTGCTTACAAGGCATCCATTTATATAGTTTGCATTTAATCCATATCGAAGTCGACATGGTGTTCTTGTGCTAAGAACAGAAATTAAGGTGCGATTATGACCGCCAGGGCTTCGAACCCTGGTATCACGACTGCCTTTCCTATTGAGCCAAACTGTTCAATAGGAAAGGTCGGAAGACTATTTGTCATTCAACACCGATCTTTTCTCCCTTGTTCTGTGGTGTCTGTCTATTCAAGTATAGTCTTTATGTGTGTTTTATGTCTGCAAAGCATCCACTTATTATCGTTTGTTTTGACTTCATTTAGAAGTCGACATGGTGTTCTTGATCTAAGGACAGAAATTAAGGTGCGAATATGACCACCAGGCCATCGAGCCTGGGTATCACGACTGCAAATCCGACACCTCTACTACTGAGCTAAACATCTCAGTAGGAAAGATTAACCCCGATCATCGTCATACCTGAATTTCTGTTCTATTGTTGCCTGGTTTATCACTGAAGATTCAAACATGCATATATTTCATCAACTAGGAAAGAAGTTCTCGCATTTGCTCACGTACGTGTTCGACATTTCTCCAAACATTGTAATTTTACTAATTTGTTTGCTTCCCTATATTTCTGTGCTTTTTTCTGTATTTTTTCATTATATTGGTCTACTTCTTCTTCCATTTTTTCTTTTCCTTTTTTGGCTTTTTGACTTAATTCCGTAACAGTCTGAGCTCTCTTCTTTGCTTCATTTACTGCTTTTTCGGCTTCATCTGCGTTCTCTTTGGCGTCCTCTTGGACAGCCTTTTCAACTTCAAGAGCAGCAGTTGATAAACAAGCGGCCACCTACGGTAGGAAATGAGAGAAAAAGAAAGTAAAATCGTCATTCTGCACAGTATCTACTAGCTATTCAAAATGCATGACACTAAGTTTGCAAAAACAGCAAAGACCAAGAAAAGGCGTACGCCGTTATTTTGCACTTCATTACGCCAGAACGCCAAGAACTGCAATTTTGGATAAATCCACACCGCCACACCGAGGGGAAAGCTAACTTCACGCAGGAGATCTTCTTGTCTCAGTGCACGAAATGCACCGTGGGGAATATTAAAGCATTATATTTTATAATTTATGATGCAGAAATGCTGAATTGCACATTTCTTTAATTATAATACCAAATTTTGCTATTGGCTGTGCCTTTCTCCACTTTACATACTCTAATTTATTGTATTATACTATGCGGTACAGTACTGTGATAAACTTTTGTTTTCAGCCTTACAATTGTAGCAGACTATATTGGACTATAATGTGCCATACGTGTCTATATTACACTATGCGATACCATACCATACCAAAAATTCATTACATTATGTATGATTCTTTACTATATCATACCGAGAATATGCGTCAATAGGAAGACACCCAGTACCAAGCATGGACGATTGCGGTAAATATCAAAACGATTAATACTGTTCTGACCTTTCCTATTGAGCTGTTTAGCTCACACCAGTAGATCTGCAGTCACGAAGCCCATGCTTAAGCTCCAGTGGTTACAATCGTAACACTTTTACTAAACAATAGCACAGCACACTATAAACGTCTATCTGATCTCCTTCCATGTCTTGCTATACTGTCACAGGGTATAGTGTTCTATGCCATGCTAACTTGCAAAATAGCATGTTACACTATGCTGATGAAATACCGAGTGGACAATTGCCGTGCTTTCTTCAACAACATATTTATTGCTTTTGTATGCTTTATTTTTTCCTATACTTTTTTCTTTTCTTCCTTGTTGTCTTTCTTCGACTTTGTTAGATATACTCAACATAGCTCTTACCTCGAATTCTGCCTTATCCACACTCTCATACTTCGCCTTGACGGTCACGTTTGCATTTAAAAATCCAAACAAGCTTCCATAAACATAAAAATAATAACCATGATCATCGATGTCAATTACCACCTCAGTGGCAATACCAAGAATACTGACGAATCCCTTGATTTTAACTTCTACTGCATCCAGGGTTACTTTAGCTATAGGAGAAGCAAAAATAGTTACTGAAGGCAAAATAGGCAGATGATTACAGATGAGGCCATGATCTGCCTGATTTGAAGGCAAAAGGACACATTACAAAACGATCTCAGATGAATACATCATTTGATAATCTATAAAGGGAACAAATAAGGATTTTCTTTTGCTTTGTCTTGAGGAGCCATTCTTGCAAGAAAGAGGTTGTTAGTTTAAATTCCAGTTATTATAAAACACAGTAGCTTGCGAGACCAGGTAACAAGAGAGGCATCTCACAAGGAGCCCACTTTTGTACAAGATCCTGGAGATCTTCTGTGCAAGAAATGGAGTGTAGCACCAAAGAGAAATGGTGCTTCAGTCTCAGGCTATGGAGAAAAGCAAAATCTTGGAGAAGGCTAATAAAGTGTTGTGTAAGAGAGAAGAAAGTGATGCAAATTAATAACATACTCAAAGGAAAACTACGAAGAGATATTAAGCAAAAATGAATGTTAATATTTATTAGCAATAAAAAAGTCTATATTAAGATTTTTGAAAAAGATTTGCATGAAAGCTCAGAAAGTATTTATGTCTTCAATTCAATAAACAAATATCAAAAGAGATAGATATAATAATAGAAAGATTGACAAATATATAGATGTATATAACTCAGATTAAAAAGAATCACAATATATAATTTCACTACCGTAGAACATGGGTCCATTTTCTGTGTCCTTTTGGCTTCTTTGAATCAGCAAAGCTCCACCAGCGAATTTAATTGGTGACATTTCAACAGAAATGATGACATTTGTTGGGAAATTCACAGTAAATAAGCATTTTAAGGACAGTCCTAAAAGGCTGATTGTGCCTTGAATGGAAAATCCGGCTGGGACTCTGACGCCAAGTGTCTCCAATTCTTTACCTTTTGCAAGAAAAGGGAAGCAGGATTACATATAATCATCTCTGTCGATGATAAAGCTTACGAAGAAACTATTCAAGTTCAATAAACGTTTATTTTGTCACAAAAACTTTCTGAGGTCATGTTTATTTACCAAATCTTGTAATGTCAAGTAAGGAGTCCATGTATCATAATACCCATAGTACAAAATCAAAACAAAGTTTGCTTTTACTTATGTTCGTACATCTTCAGTCAAGTCTGATAGACATATCCTAAGCCTAGTTTCACTATGTTTTGGTGACCCAGACCCAGATAGTACCATACCAAGAGAAGCCTTCTCGATGGAAGTCTCCCGCCAATAGAGGAATAGCAAGTCTCCGAGCTAATCTTCTACCTACTCATACTTATGTGATATTCATTTTAGGGAAGCTATACCAGCCTTTGGGTAACTGTCATTTTTGGTCACTGAGTGTACCACTGTAGTATGTCTGGGGGAAAAGAGTGTTTTTGGTAAGCTCTCGTTATATCTCAATTTATATCATCTCCCATCCTGCTTTGTGACAGGGGCAAAAGAAGTGAATGCGGTTGGATCAGTAAATGAAAACTATAACAAGTTGTGATAGGTTAAGGGAATGTAGTGATAGACTGGAAACAACAGTTTGTATTAACTCCATTGTTATTGACTTTGATTAAACAATAGTCCCATTGTGCTATTCTCCGTGATCTTTCAGGATCCTTTGATCATTATAATGACTTGGTGCTAACTGATATTGTTTGCTGATCTTGTCTGTTATAAGACACGTCGAGGTCGACCAAAAATTGTACAAAGACTCCTTTTAAACCAATCTCCAGTAGTACAAAATCGGGCATAAGGGACTACAAGGGTACAATACAAATTTTCTTGAAACACTAAGCATCGTATACGTAGTAGAAGCCAACATTACAAACGAGCACTGCAGGAGAACAACTCTGCCTTAGTTTATCAGGCGAGGTCATAATATTTGTCCAGTGGCCTTATTCTTTTTTGACTTCTACATCAAAGCTTTGGCTGAAGATCACTCTCTAGTTCACAGCTGAACTTCAAAGGATTACTAACAATAAATAATAATAACTAACTGCTATGGTGAGGACTTTGCTTCTCTTTCTAACTCATCAACAGTATTTGTAACAAGATTTAAAAATCACTTTCGAAGTCATTAGAAATCAAATATAAGCCATTTATGCAAATGATGGTATGTTAAACTATTTTACTGGGGTTATGTCAGTGATGTAAAAATGGTAAGCCCCTCGATGTAGCTCTACGCAATTGAGAGGAACTTTGTGAAGAGTACAGTATGTGATACTATTGGGTTAGATCTTTAATCTTGCAATTACATTAATTACATGAATGTGACGCTAAGGAAGTAGGAAATCAAAGATGAGTAACTTCCATATGACAATGTAAAATACCAATCAACTTAAAAAATTCAAAAAGGCCAGATGACTTCTTCAGGACAGCTGCTAAGACCCAAACGTTATTGTTGATTGCTCAGATGAACTTAGTTTAAGGAAAGTACAGATACAAAGCCATTTTTATTGAAGTATAAGTAGGTACATCCTGCAGTCTAAGTAAAGCAATTCAATCAAATTTGATTTCGGTTAAAATGTCATTTAAGTTTGTAATATATAACCCTAAATACTTACCTGTCATTTTGCAAAAACATCTTGGCAAAGCAGCCTCTTATTTCAAAGGTTGCCTACGTTATATCTATCAGGAACCATTTAATAAACATGAAATAAATTTTCAAAAATTCGTCAAATGAACGAAGCTCTATTCGCAACAACTTTCCTTCTTCATAGCGTTCATCGGAACATTTTGTGAACCGAGCACGATCTTGTTAATTTTTGCTTCAAAACTAGCTTACACTGATATTAAGTTTCTGAATTTGTCAAACATTATGTTCTTCATATATTTATAAATATAAGATATATTAGCATTAATGCCTATACTTCACCGGTTCTTAAGTTTCATTTTGCACCGTTGAAGCTGTCCTGAATTGTGTAGGTTTCCAGCCTAAACTATTATTTTAGTGCTTATGTTTTACACAGAGTACCAGATGGGGAAATTTCTAGCCAGTAAGAAAAGAATTGTAGTATCTCCTGTAATATCAAACTTGCAATAAGTGATATTAATATTACTAATAGTTAATTATCGAGGCTTTAGGGAAGGTGATTCAATGTGTATCCAAAGTAAGGCTTTATTTATTCAACTGAGCTCCCAATATTTTATACAAATTTGATAATCAACATTTAAACGATGATCATTTCCATATTATCGACACACTTGTTTTGGATCTTAACATTCTTTTTAGTAACATATAATAAGCTATAAAGTAAAATTAAATAATATTAAAACGCTTCGATAGGAGCTCCTATCTTCATCAGCTAACAGTAAATAACAAAGTCAACAAAGTTCATTTCAACAAGTAATCATATTATTGTTTAAACTAGAAAACGGAAAGAAAATTCAGTGAGACTATATGTTATGGAAAGGAATATCCAGATCAGAAACAAGTGGGTCGTCAATACGCAAATAATGGTTGTTTCAATTCTGATTATCAAGTTTATCATTAGACTGCGCTTTCTACATGGTGTTGCATTTTATACCAATAAGCAAATTCTAATTTGAGTTTCACTAACCTCCAGGATTTAACGTAAATGATGCTGTAACACCAGCTGGGAACCCTGTATCCATTAAAATCTTTGGTAATGTTAAAGTGTACCCAAAGGCCTCAGCTACAGAGCCAATTGCAAATGTGTTGATGCTTCCATAGAAATAATTATGCAATGGATTGACAGTATTGATACCAATAGCACCTTTGGCTTTAAGTTCTTTACCACTACCAATCTTTCCAATGTGAACTTCGACAGCAAAATCTGTCCATCAGATATAAAATAAATTATAGAGTTATCATGAATATTTACTTACATAAAAAAGTTGTGTCTCGAAGTAGTTATATTGAACACCAAATACTTTGCCCTATACTTGTCATAAAAAACACTTCCAATGGCAACATTGTTTTCATCCACATCATTCCTATTACAACTATCATTATCTTTCTTTATGTCACTGCAGTTAACATCGCAGTCATCATACAATTAAACCTTAACACGGACTCTATTATCATAATCATCAGCATGACTACCATAGTCGTAGAAAGCATATGAGAAGTTAAGGCCATAAAGGGCATACAACACCACCCACATTTTTAGAAAATGTCACGCCCTTTGACGAGCTAACAAAAGTTAATTTACATCAGAGTCAGCCACAGCAGCAAATATGAGTACTCATGATTTTTGAAAGTTTTCTTTTTAAGAGATGATTTTTAGGACTTTTCACAAAAATATCATATGAATGCAAAGATACGAGAGCATCAAGTCAACAAAACAGATATTATATTCAACCGTATACGTCAAAGATAAATGTAGCCTATTGGATTATTACCACAAATAAAATGATGTTTGTTCAAGCCTATTATAGGAAGTTCGTAAACGATGTACGTTGAGAAGGACGGTGAAGGAAACAAGTGACTACATCCAAATAAGTAGCTCTAGCTGGGTGACAGGCATTTGACCACAGAAAAGGGATTAAGACCCTAACTCTTATTCTCTGCTTGCACATGAGGCGTCGCACTAGCTAAATTTGTCAGCAGCTGTTATATTTCATTGCAGTTTCCGGGTTTCACAATTGCATGGTGCATTTTTCTTGCTGTGGGCATGATGGGTAATTTGAAAGTAAATCGGGAAATCCAAATTGACCATAATTCATTTACAACAGGACGTTTTCTACAAAAGGGGCACTGTCTAACATTTTTGAAAATTGGGAGGGGGGCAGTATCATCAAGGCCCCCGGCTACTACGTCTACTTTGACCACTATAACCATTTTCTTGATCACCACTCGCGATATTTGCTATAATTGTCATAATCGCTATTGCACCATGATCATCAACAACATAATAACCATTAATATTATGATCATTCTCCCCACCATCAAATAAAATTTATTAAATTCATGAGAGCTATAATAAGAATAAAGATAATCAATATCACCAACATCATCATAATACTTATTACCATTAAATTGATATTGTAATCATTGTTACAATCATAATTTGTAAAAATCTTTAAATTCGTGATAGTCATAATCATTATTATAATGATAAATATAATAATATGATGGTAATGGACAATTTTTGTCAGACTTTATTCATCCTTCCTCATGATAAGCAGAAGGTGAATTTCGTATACAAAAATTTAATCCGTTTTTCAGACTATAATATTCAGTTGTCAAAAGTGAAAATGGTATAAAATTTTGAATACAGCTAAGAATTAAGCACCAATGATATGATGATAGAAGCATAGCTTAGGAATTAGATAAAGGCGCTACAAAGAATATCCTGAATGCTTTCACTTAAATTCAAAGTTTGAATCTATACTTAAGGCGGGGAAGAATTACTACTCCTAGTAAAGTTCATATAGAGTATTTAAGTGATGACGGATATGAACCACATTTTTTCCAAAGTAATCCAAATCCAGACGTAATATTTTACACAAATGTTTTTAAATTTTTCAGAGATATGCCAAATCGATAGTCAGCTTATCAAGCCTATCAAGTTTCAGAGATATGCCAAATCGATAGTCAGCTTATCAAGCCTATCAAGATTCAGAGATATGCCAAATCGATAGTCAGCTTATCAAGCCTATCAAGTTTCAGAGATATGCCAAATCGATAGTCAGTTCATTCCATATCAAAGCCTGCTTCATGATATCAGGCCTTCATGTACGTCAATCCTGCTTCATGATATCAGGCCTTCATGTACGTCAATCCTGCTTCATGATATCAGGCCTTCATGTACGTCAATCCTGCTTCAT
>JANTCA010001693.1:0-11828 GCA_024741275.1 Chironex yamaguchii | reverse complement strand
CATTTACCTACAACAATGGGTGGTATGCGTTTTAGGTCAAGCATTTCTCTGTCATTTTTGGGAACTTTCACACTCATGCTATCACCAACACTGAACAATTCCTGGCTGCACTGTCTTTTCTTGTCATATTTGTGCTTCATCTTTTCAATATTAAGCAGTTAAGAATGTCAGGTAGCTGATGATCTGCAGTCCTCGTGTTTACTATCTGACATGCTCATCACAGGTTTACTAGTTATTATTGTACAGCTACTGTCTGGTATTGATTTATACTCTTGCAATAATGCAGAGGATACTTGCATAATTTTGTCCACAGTTTTGCGACATGGATCTAATAGCTCAGGATGGTGTGCAAAAACAAGTGTGCCTACGTCATCCATCCACATCTCATCATTTTCACATTCAACAGCACCTCTGGATGTTTGGTCAAGCAGGTCCAGGTCATCAGATGGTTTAACTTGAGGCATTTGCACAGCATTGCTGATTAAAATTTCTATTGTGCCCGATTTTTCAGCATTCTCTAGGAATTCATGCAGGTTCACAGGTTCTGTTTTCATAATGGTAGCAGCTCTATTTTGATTTATTTCCTCTTCAAAACTATCTAGACCGCTATCTATATTTTGACTCCAGGGAGCTCCAAATTATTTGGTAATGGCCCCAATACCAACTCGAAAGGTGTCCTCTTTCTTGCTTCACTTGTCTGTGTATTAAGTGCATCTAAGATAGGTAAGGAAAGATGTAATGGAAACTTCAAATGATGTTCCACAAACAGCCTATTTGTGTTCTAAAATGGTGAAAGCTTTAAGAAGGATATTTGCTGAAGTTTGTTAAGGACAGAATCTGTCTCATGTCATACTTTGAATAAACCATTCCCAAGGTACAGTAGTAAAAATTTGTAACATGTTTTTTGTCTGTACGTGCTATTGATGAGGTACTCTTGAGTCCCAAATAAGCACCCTGTTGCTTATTATATTTCAAAAAATTTATGCATTCGAAATTATTCTATGCTTCTAAGGGTTGGATTTCACATTTAAAAGGTGAAAAAATCAGGGCCAAGTAATGGAATGGTTCGTGGTAAACAAGAAACACTGACGATACATGATACATATTTGCTACCTGTAACATTGTATTTCTAGCGGTTGATCTTATAGTACTCACATTGAATTGCTTGTAACCATGATTCCCATTGATGTGACGGGTTTCATTGATTTTACATTTAATCATCTTCTGGAGGGTGTGGTTCCCTCTCTCCACCAGACCTTAAGACTGTGAGTGTCTTGGACGACGATGAATTATTTTAGCCTCTCCAGGCCAATCCTCTACAACTTGCGTAACAACTTTGTTTACAAATTCAGACCTGTTGTTTGGCTGTAAAGTCCTTGGTAAGCCAAAGTATGCAAAAACATGCCTTCGTTAGCCATCTGCTACCTATCTATACTGTGTTATTTCATGAAGTGATGTATATAGTGTGCTATAAATCTAAAACATCCATCTGCAGAAGACTGCATATCAATAAGGTGCAAGTTAAATCAATTCTGGCCTTAGATTTAAAAAATAGCAAGAATAGCTTTTCACTTATATCAGACCTTCCAAGTGTCACACATTTTACTACATTCTTATGTTCACAAACGGAAAGGAAAATTCTCACACATTTTAAAATAATGCTGGATGTATTAATTTTATAATTTTCAAAATATTCTGGGGTAGCATGCCCCTATACCCCCTTTAAGGAGGCCCAAAATTTTTGTAGCTATGCTTGATTTTTTGGGGTGGAGGAGGGTTGACAAATTTTTCACTCATTCTTAACATTGAAACTTGCCTGGTCTGCTAATCCATTTCAAATGAAGTGGATTTAGTTCAAGGGACAGTACTTTACTGAAGGGTGTGGACTTGATATGTCTTGCCTAATATCAAAATGGATTTAAAAATAATCAAAGAAAACAACTGAGGTTCATATGGGAAATTTTTACTGGACATCCTGGCGCAACAAAAATCAAGAGTTTCGCAAAAAGTGTGTATTTGCATGTTCACTGCCCCCGTGAGCACCCTCACCCTTGCTTTTCTGATGTCACTTTTTGCATCCCACATTTCATGTCTCCAGACGAACTAGATAAATGAAACAACAACAAAAAAATTCGAATGGCTGATTCTGGTAAAAATATACCTTAATGACGGCAAGATGTGATAGAAGATAGCCTAAATATGCGTTTGCAAGAGTGAAATTTCCCACCCACCCATGGGATCTTTCTGTGTATGTGACTGGAAACTACAGTAGCATAGAGGAATCGATAGTTTGCCATAGTCAAATAATAAATTTACTAACTCTCTGGTACATTTGATGATAGCCACAGTGTTTCCCTTCAACAGCATGCAATGGCAACAAAATATCAAACCATTCCTCTCTGGCAGCTACTCTTCTATAGAATCCTAATGAAATTTTCATTTTACTCGCAACATATCTTCAATGCCAAGTTCAGCAATATTTGAAATCTAGTAGTTATGTTACTGTATTCTATGGCAGAGGACCCTTGACGAATCAGAGTCATCAGGATTCTTAAGAAAAGATAACATTTTCTCTTGCATTGACACATCAATCTAAAGATTGTTTTCTTCTGCCTCCTTTGCAACCCACAATTCAAATTTATTTCTATGACTATCCATTTTTCAGAAGCTAATTTTGTTTTGCTTCGAATTTCCCGCTTAAACAGTCAGCCTGGTCTGACTTGGACCAATGTGCTTTGTTTCGATATACAATATGAAATAAAGATTTGGGTCAGTTTCGTCTGGCTGGTCAAATCCGTCTGGAACATTCGCACTGCACCAGCAAAAATGCTGCATATAGCCTCACGTTGAAAGAAAGGCTTCATTCACTGTTGTTGGCTTGTTCAGATGACTCTTCTGCAATACCCGCCATATTCAAAAATATCCGTATTCATCATCGTGTTCAAAAAGCTCTGTTTTCTTGTTGGAGCAGTGTAAACACAAGGCAAAAACGGATAAGTATTGCTCCATTTTCAAATGAAAACAGAGCATTTTGAACAAGGCATAAAATGCATGTAAAATTCAATATTTGATTTGAATTATCTGCATGTTATGAATTATAGTCGAATAAAATTATTTCATTTGACATACCCTGTTGCACTATGCGACATTCAAACGACTTCAAATCAAACACCATGTTTTTTTCATGCGTCAAATATAATGCATAAATTAATTACATTGATAATAATTAATATATTTATATATTTAATTTATTATAAAAATGTATTTTATTCACCACATTAAATGCGACGTTTGAAGTGATGTAGTAAACTCCGTCTGGTCTCGTCCAGAGAACACACAGAAATCTTCTACAACAATTCTTGATATTATTCACTTAAAATTAACCTCTTCGACTAGTACTTTATTTTGAAAACGAGGCGAACGAAAAACATTCCACAACCCGCAGTGCAGAAAGTGCATCAACAGTGGAGTTAATTAAATCATTGTGGTTAAAAGAACAAGTTTAATTTCAAAACAAACAATACTTAAACATTTGGGGAAAGGGTACCGGCACATCACCAAATTTAAATCACCTGACAAGTCCATCTTATACACCCAATGTTTCCTACCCTCCACTAAAATTGAGAATCGTATGCATAATTTTGCTACGCATTGTCTCTATTCGGCAGTATCTTGGGTTATTGTTTGTCATTTAATCCTCTGTATGGCTGTCTTGCTTGCTGCTCGTCGTGACTTCTTGTTACTTTTATTTTCTTCTTCGTCGTCGCTGTCCATTTGATTAACTTGATTAATCCTTCTGTTGAGTTCTTCTGGTGACATTCTTGATCTGATCTGTAGGGAACATATGCCCTCAAGTGGTCTTTGCCAAATCCCGTTTCCTACAATCATCCTCACACCTCGGATTACTCCATCCTTTCCATTCATCAGCTCGCATACAAGCCCATTGTGTTCTCTTTTTACTCTCACTGACAGTCAGAACTACCTCCCCAATACCAGGGTGGTTATTTGCTCGTTTTGTCGTGTTATGCCGTTGTCTTAATCGTCTAATGTGTTCTCTAGTCCATCTTTTCTACTTTTCTTCTTTTTCCCTTCTAATTCTCCTTTCCATTTTGCTACATGACCCATCATCATCTAGCTCAACTTCCATCTTGTCTTCTCCATAGATGATGTTACTTGGTGTCAGGACGTCTGGTCCTAACTTGTTTTCCACATACTGTAGTAGCTTGTTGTTAAATACAAACTTGTATGTCCTTGATAACTCAGGTGAAGGCTTGAAATGATAAGCAGCTGCGACCCATTTTTGCCCACAACATTGACTTGAGGTCCCTGTTTAGACTTTTATAAAACACTCCTTGCCATGGGCCCTTAGCAAGAATAAACTGTCATGTTATCTCCCTGTCACTAAGGTAAACATGTATCTATTCCTCTTTAAAAAGTTCTCTCAGTTTCGCTGCTGTTCCCCTGAAAGTTTGTGCATGGTGGCTAATTATTGTCTTGGACCTCTTGTGAATAGCAATAAATACATCTTAGCTACCAACTCTGCAGCTGCCATTGTTCTTGTTACGGAGAAGTGTACACCCCTTGACGTGACACAGCTAAAGACTCACACATATGCTTTAGTCATTTTACCATTCTAGTTGATTTGAAAGGGCCCTACATAATCAACTCCAGTTGTCGAGAATGGATAACTTGCTGTTACTCTGCTTCCGGGCAATAATTCTATACTCGGCCTTGCATAGGGGTCTGCTTTCATAATTTTGCATACTTCACACTTGTGTACAATCTTCTTAAGTATTGTACATAGCCTTGTTAACCAATATTTCTCCCTTGTGAGGTTCACTGACTTGTGTCCCACCTTTTCATGAATCTCTTGGCTAAGCTTGATTGTTAAAGTCGATTCTGCTGGCAGAAATATAGGTTGCTTGTTTGTCAGTCTACCTGTGCACCTAATGATTCCATCGTCACATGTCATTAGTCCTAACTGTTGTGCCTCTGCTAACCCCAAGTCTATTACTCTCTGTCCAAACCTCAGCGACCAATTACTTGCTTCAATCAATTCCTCTATTCTCAGTGGTCCAAGCTCTAAGTCCTTTCCCTCTTCCTTTCTTCTTCCATTAGCACAAAACCTTATACACTAGTCAGTGACTCTTGCAACACTCTTAGCACCATGTTTCTTCATCAGCAGTTCCCACTGATCTTCTATATTTTGCCCAGTCAGAAGGGAAATCTCATGATTCTTCTTAAACTCTTTCTTAATTGATCTTTCCCAACCTTGCTATGCCTCCCCCTCTGCTTCGTAAGTCAGCATAGTTCAGCCCTGTTGGCACTTGTTTCCACTTCAGATCCAGTTCCCTCGTTATCTCATCAATCCTTCTTACCTTCTTTGACACAAAGGTTTTCCCAAAGGTTGGGGAAACTTTGCTGTCACTCCAACAATCGTTGTTTACTATTAAGGTTGGCTGCCAAATTTGCCCACCAATTCCTGCCTTGCTATTGTCATTCCTCTCTTTGCAATTGTTGACTTTGATGTCAGCAGTCTTTGGTCTTCCCACTCGGCTGGGTAATAGTCAATGCTGCTATTGCTTTCTCACTAACATCTACCATATGATGCAGTTCAATAACTGTGATCCTTTCCTTATATGGACTAAGTGATCTTGGGATGGTGACAGTCTTCAATCCTCTAATCCATTTGTCCCATGCAACCTGAAGACTCTCGCTAACACTGGTATTCCAGCCCTGCTTTTCATCTACAGCTTATCTGTACACGTGTTTTCTTTGTATTAGTCTTGGCGAGTGGGTCATACATTCCACTAAGGTCTTTCAGAATGCTTCTTTTAGTCAAATGGTTGCCACTGACACTCCTTGCCTCAATGATATAACAATCTCTCGCATTGTCCCATGTAATTCCAAACAATTTCATGCTTTACTTCATTTTGCCATCTTCCACTGCACTCACATTATTTTCCTCCTTAGTGAGTGAAAACTTTCGTCTGTCCATAACTTAAGTTGCCTTTTTCTTAAACCCCTGCTCAATCATTATTGTCTATTACTAACCCCATTACATTGTCTACGTACGTATTTGCCTTAAGCTGTTTGACAACAGTGAGCTCATCTCCGGTACTCTAGAACTCCTCCAAGCGTGAACGGTGAACCTCCACCACTCGACAACAGTGTAACTTCTTCTTGTCCATTTTTGTACTCATACAGTAATCTAAAGACATCACAATCATCCATGTGAAGATCAATCTGTAAGAATACCTTGGTTACATCACCTACTATGCAAACTGGTGCCATTTTGGATCTAATCAGTATGTTCCACAAAAGTGGCAGAGTCTTTGGCCCTGGGTTCATGCATTCCTTGACTGAGTATGATGCTAAATTGGGTTTGCTACTAGCATCAAACACTATCGTTGTCTTTCTTGATGTTGCTTACTCTCGCACGACTGCTTTATATGGCATGTATCTATGCGAGCACCATCAGGCTGTGTTGGGACTTTCCTCGGTTATCCATCCTTGAACTGATCCTAAATAGTTTTGTCATATTCTTTTCTTGTTTTTGGTTAGGCACGTTTCATGAGATTGGTAAGCCTGGCTTTACTCTGCACTCTTTTGTCGTCTTGAGGCTTCCCACCATCTATCCGTGGGACCTTAACTTGATACCTTCCATCTAAATTTCTCTGTGTATTTTCAAAGAATTCCTTCTTAATGTCCTCTTGGTCAAATTCTCTCCTGTTTTCTACTCCTAACGCATCTAATGAATATAGTCTCTTATGTTCCTCACTTGTTGTTCTAGTGTAGTAATTTATATATAAGCTGCCTTCTCCATGTACTGCCCAACCAAATATAGTTTCATCTGCGATTGTCTCCCTTATTTCTGCAAACAAAGAGTCCTCCACCAATATGGAAACTTGATATTAATTGTCATCATTGTCTGGTTTATGAATGTCTCTAGATGTTGGTATCTTTTCTTTACCTGATAACTGGGCTTTCTGGTAACCGTTGAGAAGTTCTCGACCTAGTCCAACAGCTCTAAGGTATACTGGCTTGTTTGTTTTCTTACTCACACCTTTTGTTGTCTGCAATGTGGTTTCTTCCCATGAGTCTGGGTTCAAATACAGTGCTGCTGCAGAAATCGCGAAAAGCAATCCATGTTATCCAAATAGTGTCCTAGCACGATCACCTTTTTGTAGTAAACTCTGTCTGGTCTCGTCAGGAGAGCACATACAAATCCACAACAACAACTTTATATATTATTCACTTGAAATTAACCTCTTTGACCAGCTTAATCTACACTTCGTGTTGTCTTCAAAAGTCTTGCCCTACTTGCGAACCCTTCCACGTCCTCTTAGTATGAACGTCATCGTTGCTTTGCAATTAGTACTTTATTTTCAAAGCGAGGCTAACGAACCGCATCGCACGACCGGGGTGCGGAAATTTCGTCAACAGTGGAATTAATTGCGTAAATCTTTGTGGTTAAAAGCTTACGTTTAATTTTCAAAACAAAGAATACTTAAACATTCGGGAAGAGGTTACCAGCAAATCACCCGATTTTATGCAGGTCTTCAGCACCTGACAAGTCCATCTTTTAAACCATACCTTCCCTACAGTGATGCCTGTGTCAAGTCGCTTTAGGTCAAATGTCGTTATTGTATTCGACAGGTAAAATCCGAAGTATGATCTTGACCTAACTAACTTTAACTGGAGATCATTTTTAAGAGCTTAATCGAATTTTACAGCAGTATTGCGACAACAAATGGAGAGCCACCGTAACTGGACTTACTTAAACCAATATTGATCGTTTGGAAAAGGTAAAATTTTTGACCTGAAATAAAGACAGTGAGAGCACAGTAAAATCAGCCATCATTAACTGACATCAACAATACAATTTTGTATGAAAAAAAACATTAATTCTACTTTTTTCAGGGAGTGATTGATTTGCCACCGCGTGGCCGAACATGTTAAGTTTTAACTTGAAAATTTCGATTCCTTTTTCCGTCTACAGGTGTCGGTGGTGTTATTTTTCTTTCTGTATGCTGGAACACTTTCTGTGAGGCATCTAGGTAAGTAAAGGCTTTACTTTTGTTTAGGCGCTTTGTCATCTCCAACTGGCGACTTTTGAGCAAGTCATGTTGACTTGATTTCATACATAATGCTTGTAGTTCCCTTTGCCTTTGATCGACTGTCACGCAGTTGTACTGGCAGACCAAACATGACAATCTTACGAGCAGTTTCACAAGACCATTCCGGGTATTTGAAGATTGTAAATGGCCATGTGGCAGAATACCAGCCCTAGGCTTGGTACAGGTGCCCGTTTTGGTGGCAGTCCTGATTTGGAAGAGATAATTCCTTGGCCAACACTGAACTTTATCAAAACACTGGATAATCTTCAGCACAAGTCCCTTACTCTCCGGCATCTCAAAGGCATGTAAGACAAAAGAATAAATTTTGTGTGTGGAACTACAGATCACTGCTCTATAGGAAAGTAAAATACTCTGTTACTCGATTTGCTTTCATCTGGACTTCCTTGATAATGCATACTTGGATTACTCTATGGCATTGCTGTAACATGTCTGACTGACTCCTGGAAGTCTCTTAAGGTGGTTATTGAGTCTTGCCATGCTTCCTGTCTTGTTGGATTGAATGACTTAGCTTCCAGGTACGTCCCGTCTCACACCACTCATCTGGGCTTCTTGTGAGCTACTCTTTTAACTCCTGGAACATGCATTGATGGACAGACATGCCCGATCTTAACGATCGATAAAAATCATCATCTGAGGTTCTAGTAAGATATAGATTCAACTCGTCAATAACAAGAACTATGGTATTCTATCCAAAATGTGTATAACTTGCCACTGGATCGCCTGGTTTTCCAAATCTGTCTATTTTCTGCCTTGACACTGAGGTATTCACTTGCACCCAGAACTAAATGTATGGAAAGTTCATTCTTTGTGTACGCACCATCCATTTTCACTCCATTACGGTGCCCGTACCTGCTGATTACTGTCCTGGAATTGATGGAGTACTGCCGTATCAACCTTGCTAACATTGATACTTATTTTGAAATCTTCATGCAGATTACTCAAATTGAGGTGGTATATCTGTATCATTCTTGATGTTGAATGCAGGATGGTACCTTAGGGTCTCGTAGGTTCTGTTCTAGCTCGCTGAATGAGAGATTCTAATGCATAAGAGGTCCCTGCACCAGTGTCCAACAGGGCTCGGTATCTTATTCCTTTTATATTGACAACTACATTGGACGAAGAAAAAACTTGCTTTCCAAAAGCGTCTTAAGTGTAAGTAGCTGCGCATAAGTGCAGCAATCACGTTTTATTGATTAGATTTTTTTGATAGACGCACAGAGGAGTTCTTTTCGGCCATCTTTCTTCTTCAATTGGTGCCATGGCCAAGAATTATCCTTGCATTTGTTTACTTAATAGAGAAAATCTAGCTCTTCAATCTCAAAATGCCAAGTGGAACTTACACAGCTACGACCAGTAGTACTGAAATGTTATAACTCAAGTCTTAATGGGAAAGCCTACGACTTCAGATATGGATATGGTCCAGTTACGTACATTCCTTGGACGAATGGGAGCTAAATACGACGATATGGAATCCTTGGATAAAACTCTGCGACAATACATAAGAGCACTTCGAGGAGGAAGACATTGATAACTTTTACGATGAAACAGAACAGGTAACATTGGCAGCAAAACGTAGAATTGGTACTATTAAAGTTTTTCTTTCTTCAGTTGAAAATTTATTTCACCACTCAATCCTCCTCATCATATTACGAGTCCATCCCTACATTCAAACTACCTGATCTTCAACTCCCAATAATCGATGGGGCAGTTACTGAATAGTTTCTGGGGACGTCGAGGTGACACTCTTGCAACAGTAAAAGCCATATTCACCTCCGACACAAATTATTCCAGCCAGTCTCTACCTTGGAAGAATTTTGGCCAATCACGAGGTATTATTCGTGCATACATGATGCACATCGTCTGAATTCTAAAAATTGATTATTCTCATGAGAATCTACGAAAATTGTATAATGCTGTCAGGGCGGACACTCGTTTCCTTGGCATCACAAGTGGACCCCCTATTATGCGCTCCATTTCTCATTCCTATTTTGGAGGACAAGCTCCTTGCAAAAGTACGAGGTCACATAGGGGACCATGGTACCGGTAAAACGTTTGATGTTAAGGCATTTTTAAAGGCACAGGTTAACAGACTTGGGAAAGCCCAAAGCTGTATTTAGAGAAATTGCAAGCAAATTCCTCATCTTCAACAGATGTAGCTCCCATCTCCAGCACCGCCAACTTTGTTTCAAGTTCTTCTTCAGCCTGCCCGTTTCGTCTTGGTTCCCATCCTCTCATCCACTACAGTGTAACTCAAGAGGCAAAACTTACGGCCGTACAAACAAACAACTTATGTTTAAACTGCTTGTTTTCAGGGCATAAAGCCAATTCATGTCGAGCAAAGGGTAGATGTGGTAAGTGCCAAAAATGGCATCATGCCAATTTACACAACATATATTTTAATTCTTTGCACCAACAAGGGAGGAACTCTGCATCAATGCGTGCCTCTATGAAGTCATTTCGTACACGTGCCCAAGCATATTTTATGACGAGTGCATTGGAGTCTGTCTACATTAAAACAATAAAACCAGTACTCTGTAGGCAGAACTGTTAGTTTTTTCACTTCCAATAATGTTTTGTTTCTCCACTTTCTCTTTCTTTGTTTCTCCACTTTCTCTTTCTTTGTTTCCGTTCTTGTCTAGGATTGGCTAGTTTTGGTACATGTTTCGTATAAATAGGTTGCCATATACTCCAACACCAGCAGGACTTGTATCATGTCTTGATCGACTTCAAAAAGGCGTTTGACAGGGTGTGGCACGCAGCCCTGTGGGCCACAATGAGGAAATACAACTTGAACACCAACTTGATTGCCGTCATACAAGGCCTCTATGAAATAGCCAGCAGCGCAGTCTACCTCAATGGCAGCATAGGAGACTGGTTCAGGACATCAATAGGAGTTAGGCAGGGCTGTCTACTCTCGCCCACTCTCTTCAATATCTTCTTAGAGAGGGTCATGTCTGACACGCTAGAAGACCATGAAGGATCAGTTAGCATCGGAGGTAGAACAAGTAGCAACTTGTGCTTTGCCGATCATATTGATGGACTGGCAGGGGAAGAACAAGAACTCGTCCATTTAGTTGACCGCCTGGATAAATCCTCCGCAGCTTTTGGCATGGAAATCAGCAGGGAAAAGAGATGAAGTGCTTTCGAAAGATATTGAACATCTATTGGAGGGACCACGTCACAAATGAAGGAGTCCATAATAGAGTGAAACAAGCGATCGGACCCTATGAATACTTGCTCACTACCATGCAAAAGAAGAAACTCCGGTGGTACAGACACGTGACGAGACCTGAAGGGCTCGCAAACAAACCCTGCAAGGAACAGTCCCAGGGAGAAGAAAAAGATGCAGACAGAGAAAGTAGTGGGAGGACACCATCGACAGGCCTGGCCTTGACTGACGCAATGAGGAGAGCAGAAAACCGAAAGGATTGGAGGGAAGTGGTTGCCAAGACAGCAACAGTGCCCCTACGGTCGACCAGACTACGGGAATGGATGGATGGATGGATGGACGGACGGACGGATGGATGGATGGATTGATGGATTGATGGATTGATGGATTGATGGATGGATGGATGGATGGATGGATGGATGGATGGGTGGATCGATGGATGGATGGATGGATGGATGGATGGATGGGTGGATGGATGGATGGATGGATGGATGGATGGATGGATGGATGGATGGATG